>OMNW01003479.1:60369-76793 GCA_900303245.1 Selene dorsalis
TTTTAAGATTTTTTTTTTTTTTTTTTTCAATAAAACATTTTATTCCATTGCAGGATAAACCCTCAGGACAAGTTGAGAAAACCACTGATGTACTGCCAAAGGCAACCGTGACTCACTGCTGTGTACCTAAAATTAGGAAATGGCTTTATTCTTTAGAATAAACCAGTGTTACCTAGGTGATTGATTTATATACAGCTGACTGCACTCCATAGCTTGGTAAATTTGTTTAATGGCATGTAAGTAAAAAGGCATATATCAACAGTCAACCAGGCTCATTTGGCACAGTCAATAGTGGGTGAGGATTTAGTGTTAGAGCCAAACAACATATGGTTTTCTCAGCCCCAGTCCATGCTTTTAACACAAATCGTTCTTGTGGACACTTTAAGATAAGCAATAGTATGCAAGGTAAAACAAATACAATAAACCAATTTCACTTTAACTACAAATGAAGAGGGACATACAAGGGTCAGTCAAACTGACTAGCGGGATGTTTTGTCTCATTGTGTCCTTTTCATCTCTAATAAAATAATCTTGCATCACTTAAAGATAAGGTGTTTATTCATTAACAGTATCATAGGCAGCAATAGATTCTGAATAATTTCATGGCTGTTGTGATTACAAAGCTGTTCCGAACTCCATCAAACACTAGGCCTTTGTTGGATGTTTCACACAATACTGAAATGTGAATCTACTTGGAGTACTACAGGGTGAAGTCTCCCATTTTCCTTGGTTGCTTTTACATACTCTCCCTTATTCTATCCATGAGTAGATAATAAAAAAACTACTTCCATATTCTACCTTGCTTTGAATATAAGGTGTGTTGGTGAGTGACGTGGTGAAAACCCTGTAACAATGTCTTGCTGTGTGGGTTTAAACAGTCAGTGATGTGAACCCTACTACTGTGTGCAGCCTCCAGTAATGGAAAAACAAAAAAAAGGTATTACAAGGAAATTCAAAAACTCCATACAGTGTCCGCAAAAGGAGGGACAGGAGTCAGTGGAAAAGAAGAGGCGAGCTGAGCTAGCAGGTATAAATACAAGAACAAGTGGAAATAAAACACAAGCTGGAATACACAGTATTTAGGAGAAGCATGAAATGGCCTGACTTGGGAGAAACATTAAACACTGAAGTCATCATTCCTGAAAATTTAAAATTACACACCCTGTACAAAACAATCTGTATCAATAGGCACTTCTTAAATAAGGTCTTTTCTTCCTCAATAGTTTATTTCTGAATTTGTTTTCTTATTTCATTGGAAATGGCACAGCAGAGCAATGATTTTCAAATCAAGGCGCGCTGGACGATTGGCAACAAGCAAAGCTAAATGCATTTCTGGCTCTCTGAAGTCCAGCTGTGGGAGGGGGGCTGGGGGTTGTCAGTCCTGTGTGAGAACTGAAAATGCATATCATGGTGGAGAAGTGGAGGATCTTTTGGTCGGGCTCGGGCCACAGAGGCATCGGGGTGAGACGGTTCCTTGAGAAGGGGGTGACGGGATGGGCCGATGAGGGGGGAATGTGTTTATGATGACTTCTCTTTTCTTGCTCTTGGTGAATCAGCTCCATGGGAGTTCACTCCATTTACTCCATTGGCTGAAAGCAAAGATCACATCTACGTTAAACCCGTGTAAAGAGTCGGTAAGCATGGATGTATATTATTCAAAAGATTAAAATGACTATTACATATTTTAAGACTTGGTGGTTTCCCCTTTCCCTCCACCCCATGTCCCTGTTACCCTCACCTTTGTCTTTCTTTGATTTGCTCTTGGAAAGAACTTGTTTCTTTTTCAAGGTCTGAGCTTGGGCATGCTCTCTCCACCGGCGCAGCTGGAAGTTGATAAATTTCCACATCATGAAGGCCTGAGTGAGGCAGATAGCGGCCAGGACAGTTATCCTAGTATAAAGAGGAAACAGTCAGTAACTCAAAAGGTCATTAAAAATATGCATGTTGCACAACAACAGTCCTATTCTGAAACATTTGCCAAAAATTGGGGAAACTACCCTCAGATTAAGATAGTAACAGTGTTGTTTTGTTCGTTTCTTACAGCTACCTCAAACTGCAGTGAAACAGTTCTCTAATAATTCTCTCACGGGCGTCTGCAGTTTTTGTTACGTGGTGGCATTACATGCAAATTTATTGAAGCTGGTGTTGGTGAGCAAGTCTCTTCCTCTTCTACGACTGAGCTCTTCCTGTGTGACTGCTGAACCTCAAGGTTATATGTTGAGTCTAGAAAGAAGCTCTTTTTTCTTTATTCTAAATTATGACCTGATGTCGGCACATGATCTCCATAACGGCATTTAGCCCCCAGTGTAAGAGTTGTATAGATATATTTTGTGGTTTATGTGATGCTGAGGCACCAGAATAAGTCCACTTTAACTCTGTGACTATTAAAAAAAAAGATTTCAGGATTAGTTCCTATTTCTCTTCTCAGACACACTTACCGCACAAAAAGGACATTAAAGTTTCCTGCAGCCAAATCAAACCCTTGATTCTCAGCTGTGGCGAGGCCGAAGCCCACGGTGAGGACAGACAAGGACAGGGTGAGCAGCCGCCCGAGGACGAACAACACGGCCCATACGGTGAATCTGGAAGACAAGAGGACGAGTATGGTGATGCATTCAAGACTCCCTCTCATCATCAGTAATTCTTATCAGGTGAAAAATTCATAGGTTTATTTTTACATGCATAGAAATGACAAAAAAACTGGAATCTTTAAAAAAGGAGGAAATGAGAACTCACCCCATTTGTCTGTTCTCGTTGCTGAAGTAGATCAGGCGGGAAACGTGGAAAAGCAGCTCCACAAAGTAGTGCAGCACGAGCAGGACCAGACACAGACGGTTCAGACTGGAAGACACAGGGAGACATGTTTCTCCTTTATTACAAGTGACAGGAGCAACAGACGGGGGACACCACTAGAGAGCCTTCAGCTTCTGTTCTGATTGCAAACAATGCTGCTTTGCTTGTAACTCGCTCCTGAGGGGCAGCACACAAACATGAGAAATGTCATATGTTCCATGCAATCTCACACACACACACACACACACACACACACACCAAATGTCAGGCTTTCCTAAAAAGCAGCTCTTACTTCAGAATGTAGGCGCCGGCGATGTGGACCAGGTACAGGAAGATGTACACAAGCTGGCGTGGAATATCCTCCTAAACAGTAAACATAAAGGATGAGGGGCCAAAAAAAGAGTCTAAATATTTACAGCAGTGTGGCTGTGGATGTAGAATTAAGCAAAAAAGAGAATGATTCTTTGAAACAATGCAAAATAACCAAGGAAGTCAAACAGGAAACAGCATCAGGGTCCAAACAGAAAGTACACAACATCACACTATTCTAAAATGATGGGCCTGCTACAAACCACATATACGTACACACACACTTACCTTCTTTGTCTTTTGGAAGTACAACTCTGGAAGAGCATGTAACCAGTAGCCCAGCTGACAAATGTAGTAGAATTTCATCTGGAATCTGAATGAAAACACGAGTTGAATTAGCCACAGTCACACTTGAAGCAACAACAAAATGAGAAGCTCAAAAAATACGCTGCCGTTTTCAAGACCAAGCTTACTTACGGCATCAGCGTGTGGGGATATCCCTCCCACAGTGTGACTGGATTGGACAGGAAATTTTCCTAAAAATAATAAATAGGTGTTTAAATTAAAATCTTTTGACATCTGTAAACAGAAAAAACGCAGCTTTGCTACTGTACGTACAGACAGCAGGATGCTCGCGCCCCAGCCGAAGGAGAATAAGTAGAACGCACTGAGCTGGCCCGACTCGTTGAACTTGCTGTGCTTGGTCTTGGAGAAGTGCTTCTTCCTGTTGATTTTCTGCAAAACAAAACAAAAATAATCAATGCAGGACTTATCTAGATGTAGATTACAGAGTCATAGAAATTAAAGCCTGTGTATGAAAGTGTGTTGCATGTTTCTCTGACTTACATCCAGCACATATTCCTGGATGATGGCGTGCATGATGATGGCAACCAGCATGTAGAAAAAGATGGTAGCCAGGTCCTTGATGCCGTGGTGGAAGTGGTTCACAGCCGTCTCCTCTGGGCCATCTGTAGCACACACACATGCACATGTGAGTCAGCAAAGGTGACTGCAGTTTTTCTTGTCTACTTACATCCGAGAGCGTTTGTTTTTTTTGTATCATCATGTTAAAGCTGCGTTGAGCCGCATCACCTCAGTTGAGTCAAGTGATTCATAACTTTAATAACCTTAAACCCTGAGGTGAGACATTTGGATTAGTGAGTCTCGACTGTGCAGCATTACACCACAGTCATACACTCCACCAGCAGCTGTCGCATAGAGCCTCTTCTGTCTTTCCAGAGTTATATATCATCTGTACAGCCTGCAATTCAGTGTTTGTGCAACACTGAATAATGTGATGAGCTGTGGCACAGGAACCAACGATACACTGTTCCCAGCTTGAGAAAAGCCTGTGGCTCAAGATATATTAATCCCATCAAGAAATCAATCCAATCATTTGTAAAAGTCAGCATCAATAAGGAAAAAATATTGAATTCACTGCAGGGAGATTTAGGTACTGTGTGTTATTTGCTTTATTAGATACAGGCTGTAAATAAGTTACAGAGCCAGGTAAGTAGTGAGGTCCCTCAGATAAGAACTAAATCACCAGCTTGCAGCACGCAATACTCTAGCCTGCACAACAGAGCATGAATAAACTTTGAGTTTGTACACACTTTCAGCGTTATGTGTACTTGGCAAAGAAAATGTTAACCTTGAAATGAGAAAGACTTGATTTGGGAGGCCTATATTACACCTTAGCCCAAATTCGCCCGGCACAACCTTGCCACCAGAGAACTTTATAAATCAGGCGGACTAAATTTAGCTGCAAAGGGAAAAAAAAAGAGCTTTCAAATGGGTTTGTGTAAGGCCACGCAAGTACCGCTCCAGAATCCAAATTAGAGGCTTCCAGCAAGACAACTGGAAGGAAGTGCTGCATTAAAGCCGAACCTTTCATCATTACTCCTAACACATTCACACATCATCAGAAAAAAAAGCAACAACCTGTTTTCACCACACGTCTTCTATTCTCCATTTAATCTTTTACTTACCATTTGTTGATATGGTGACGTTGTACTGGACAGTTATGAATAACACTGCAAACTTTGAGGTGACCTGTGGATGGAAAACAAACAAACAAACAAACAAAAACATGTTAACCATGAGAACATGCAAATATGTGACTGTCATTCAAAGTAGGACTGAATAAAAGTGCAGCTACTTAGCGTCGCATTTACATGTCAAGGCTTTGCTGCAAGACCCATAATGCAGCTGTGACTTAATGTAACAAAATGCTTTTATAATTCAGAACAAATACTGACTAATTTTTTTTTTCAAGCAATAGGCTATTTTCACTGCACTTGTGTGGTGATAATGCACAGAGCCCCCCCAGAAAGGAAGGGACCATGTGGAAATTAGGCTTGTAACAACAGATCAAAGGTGATAATCAGAGTATCCTTCTTTTAATGGGTTTTGGGAGTAGACAAATTAAACAGAATAAAAGAACTACCTGCTGTTCTTAAGGAACTACCATTGAGAATTAAAAATAATATATATGGAAGTAATTGGATTGATGTGTGATTAGTTAATGATGATCAAACCACATAAATGTACAGGAGAGGAGGATAGAGCTGCATGATCTAGACTGCAAAATAAGGTTTAAAGGGGGAAGTAGCACGGGCCTCCTTCACAACAAAAGGCTACGTGTGCAAATGATTGACACCAAACACGCACAGCTGTCCACGAAATACACGTAACCCGCCCGAGAGCCGCGTTTTAAACGGCAGCGATACAAAGGCACATTTAACCGCTGCCTTCGTGGATTTCACTCATTTGGCCAAAAGCGTGTGTGTGTGTGTTTTTTTATTAAGAAAAACACGAGTTTTACTTTGGAAAACAAAAACAGGAAGCAGTTCTAATGAAGGTCGACCTGACACTAATGGCGCTGCTTTTCAGTGAGGATGAAACACACTTAAAAACGAGACAGTATTCTGAGTGAAAGTGTCCCGGTGTGGAGCACAGAGACAGCCGGGGAGGGGGCGCACAGCTCCGGCTGTAAAGCCGCGGGTTCGGGTCGTATTTTGCTCGCTCTTTGGCTCCAAGGAACAACTTTCAGTTTTGGTGCAAGCGGGTTTCAGTGATGACAGCCTTCTCCGCTGTTGTATGATTGCCACGTAACACATCTACGCATAAACTAACCAAGTCCAGAGTGTTGCACAACATGGTAACGGGATCGATGCACTACTGCAAACCCGCAACATACTCACATACTCCGACTGATATCGATGCACATAAGTTACTTTGTCTCTTAAGATCAAATCGCGGGCCCGAGGACGAGAGCTTTGAAATATCGATTTCAACATGGGAAGCAGCCAGATGGAAAGTCGACACTATAGTTCCCCACATAGCTTTGGTTAAAACAAGGAGAGAAACTTAAAGTAAACGCGGGGCTACACAAATAAGTGGATGATCTCGTAAGGAGAAAAGAGCAAATGACAATAGATGCTATCGTTAAGTGAAAAGTTTCGATTACAAGAGGAAGTAGTGGGAAGAAGAATAGATGAGCCAGCCATGTCAGTTTCCAGGAGAAACAGATGGGGAGTATCGGCGTCCTGCCTACCACCGGTCCGTCCGCTGGTCCGTCCGAGCATCCCTCTGCCTGATCCACTATTAAAACCCATTCAACATGTGGACGGGACTTACTTCAAACATCAGCCCGAGCAGGAACACCATAGCAACACAGGAAACAATATCTGCATGGTTCTGGATGACAAACTCATGGCTCAGCACCGGCGGGTTCTTGTTAGTCTTTTTCCGGATCCCCATGTCGACGTGGTTCGGTTCAACTTTTTATCTTTTCTTTACGCAGCGCAGATGCAGCCGCTTTGTGTCTGATTAGAATAATTATCCTTGTGTAAGAGAACGCTCAAAGCTCCCTCCTGCTTCCGACAAGCACAGGGCCAGGCAGCAATTGAATGGCGTGTCACTCTTCTGTAGTGGGAGGGTCCACGGAGACAGAGTCGCTGCGCCTGACCCAACGAGACTTTTTACGCACAGGAGAGAAACAGCTGGGGCTCTCTATCGCTGCCTAGAGGTTTGGAGTTTCTGAAACAGCTTTTATTTCAGTCCTCGGGCCTGATGGAGATTTCAGAATCACTGATCTCAGCTACAGTCTGGGAAGATGTGGAGAAGCAAATTTTCCACATAGATAACAAATAACAGCAGGTTTGGCTGAGCAGGGCTCAGTCTGTGGTAGTTTGATTGTTGGCGCAGGAAACACGACATACACTGAAATAATAAGAGCCTACAGGTGTTTTTGTATTTCACACAAATCCAAATTCTAAAGGAATCCAAATTTTAATTAAATCAGCTGATATTAGATGATGCACGTTTTTAAATAAAATGGAGCTTATATTAATAATTTCCCAGCTTTGCAGTGCCTCTGTAGATTCTCAGTCATCCAGGCCAGGGTATTTGTTAAATGTAAAAGTTGAAGGCAACTGGAATTCTTTTCAGTTCTTTGTCTCATCTCGGAGGCATCCTCTAAAAACTAGATGTCCTGTGGTGGTGGTCATCAACATATCCACCAGTGACTCTCAGGACCACCCCCAAGGTGTCATGGGACTCTCACATCAGTTTTCAGAACAGAAGGAGCCTTTAGGATGAGAGGTGAAACATCCTAAAGCACCAAAAAGAAGTAAAGTTGCCTTCAGCTTCAGCACTAAATGCAAGCTTTTCAATAGGCCTCATTTGGAGCTACACAGAGGGCTGCCTTGTCTCATTTCAAACACACACACAGGGAAATTCTGCTTATTCATATTTCAAAGCAAAACTGCAGATCTGTGGTCACAGTGAGTAACAGTGATGGGGGCGAGGGGAAGATGGTGTTAGAAAGTCATGTGAACTCAGGGATGACAGCTACAGGATTATCTGGCTAAAGTTAAATAAACTTAAGGTACCTTAAGATAGGCCTACTCCAGCCTTACCAGACCACATAAGCCTGTGGCAGAGAGAACTGAGCGATGGCAGGTTTTGTTTGACAATGGTTACACATAAATAGTTAACAGAGTTTGTCTTAACAGTAAACATCATAGTTCCTGATCTCAGATAAAGCTGTTCCCACACTGACTGTAAGTCAGTCAATTACAGGAAAACCACTGTGCAAAGTGTCACGTCATCCCACCCACCCGTTGTGTTCACTGCAATTAAAAGATGCACTTCACTTTATGTTTCATTTGTAAAAATGAAATGAAAGCGACCGCCTCTGGGTGCAGGTGTTTCACAACTGTCTGGCTGTCCTAGAAAAACACTACTAAAAAGCACATGACAGGGAACTTAAGGTATGACCGGTCACACAGTCACACATATGTTCACAACCACACACACACGCACACACACACACACACACACCTACACAGACACAGACACAAGATCAATTATGTAATGACAGTGTTCCGGCTCGACTATGAGCTCACTGAGGTGGAGCCAGTCACGGGGGAAAGAGGAAGAGAAGTGCTACATTAAAACGTGTTTGCTTCTGTAGCTGTACACAGCTGTCCACCATGGGGACAACATACTGGTAAGTTCATGTACATCATGTTCTTTTTTACTTGTGTTTGTGTTTTACATGTTTCTATTTCACTGTAGCTGTGATCTCTCTAGGATGGCAGGTACTGATAATGTGTGTAAGTGAAGTTCAAAGTATGATTTGTTTATTAGAATAATTTGTCAAGAAACTCTTTGAAAATATAACAAATAATAACAACTGTGACTTATTTTATTAAAGGGAATTGTATATGAAAATAATTTTGAGTGAGTGATATCTTGAATTAGTTTGCTTTCAATATGCCTTCATTAATTGTCTTAATCACAAGTCGCATCTCATTTACAGTTTAAAATAATATTAAAAATGGAGGAAGTGAAAATACTACATGTAACTATTCTGTAAAAATAATCAATATCAAGATATTATTCTGTCAAAGCAAAGTTTTGTGAGGAAAGTACATCTTATCTAATAGTTCTGAAAGCTCAAGTTAGGTTTCAGTTTTATTATACCCTGATAACACCATTGATTGTTTGTCCATTGCATTTGCAAGTGGGCCATTTGCAATGTGTTTATGACAAAGTTCAAAGTGCAGGACAGTGTCACACAGCAGCTGACTGCAGTCACACAGCATTTCAACACTTCAGGTGCCTCATGCAAAGTTTTGCGTTACGTTGTGGTAAATCTTCACAAGGTCTTTACTCATGAGGTTTGAGGTTTATATCACATTGTGTTACTTTTTTTTTTTTTTTTTTTAACAGACTGACCACAATGGAACAGGAGTCCAACACGACACTGTTCACTGCACTTAGGCAAAACAGACACTCTTCTACCTGCACCACAGAGTGAGACGTCTGGCTGAACCTGTCAACTGAAGAGAAAAATGCCTCACCCAGACATTCAGTACACGAAACTGCGATGGTTATTAACTGTCATTGGATTTGTCTTATATGTGGTGGACATTTGGACGGACATTGGACTGGCCCTGAAATACTTTCAAGAGAAACAATATGTCTGGACTGGACTCACTCTAATGTTTGTTCTGGTTGGACTGCTGGTCACACAGATCTTCAGCTACGCCTGGTATCAGGATGACATGAATGATGTTTTGAGAAACCCAGAGGGAAGAACAACTATGTCAGGCATGTCAAAGGGTGGACTGGTTGCCTTGCACGTTTTCGGTGTGGGAATCTTCACCAGGTATGGAATCAGGAGTGAATGACGCTGGTGTTTGACTGTGATAAAAGCAGTGCAGCTTAAGAGTGCAGAAATTGCTGTTATCTATATCTTGCTATTATAATCTCATGGGCTGCTCTTGTGGCCGGCAAAGAAAGGAGTGTCTGTGTGAACTAACTCATGATGCAACATACTAATCATACTCGATGGCATGGCATTGTGGAATGAACAAACTGGAATGACCACATTTAAGTATGGGTGACAGGAGAACATCTTGCAATTCCACTTAACCTGTACAGCCGCAACGATGAATGATTGACAAACACAATTCATCTCGGCAATAACCTGTTGTATTTGTACTTTAATTGTGTTGTTTTTGTGACCTTTTACTAGGTATTATCACTTGCTGAGAAAAGGGTTTAGAATGGTTTGGAAGCCAACAAACTCATATACAGTGGAACAGAGGCGGGAGATGCACCACAACCTGTTTTGCCTGGCAACTGATCTGAGCATGCTCAAACTGTTTGAGACTTTCCTGGAGAGTGTTCCCCAGCTCCTTCTACAACTATACATCGTGCTGGGCTATGGCGAGTCCTCAATTTTGCAGTGTAAGTAAATGCAGAAAGAAATATAGATTAGGATATTCTGAAACTTAATGAACATACAGAATTAAATTTGCTTTTTTTGTCATTTCCTTTCAGATTTATCTATGGCGTTTTCCTTCTTTAATGTTGCCTGGGCGCTGGTGGACTATCGCCGCTGCTTGCGTAGATCCCTCCCCCAGATCAGAGAGATGCCCTCTGGCCTCCCCACTTTAGTCTACCTCCTGTATAAACTCTGCACCATCACCAGCTGCATCCTTGGCTACACCCTCCTGCTCATACTGAGCACTTCCAGCACGATAGCTCTTACTGTTCTCTGGGTGTTGGGCACCACCTGGACACACTATCTTCAAACCACCTTCTGCTCATCCAAAGGCCTCGAGTTTCTCTATCGGGCAGTCATAGGAGTCATTCTCACCTTCACCTTTTTCAATGTCAAAGGACAGGACACAAAAGTAGCCATGACCATCTATTACATTCTCCACTCTGCTCTAAACATTATGGCTCCATTTCTATTAGCTTTGGTGAAGCCAGATTTGCAGACTGACACTATTTTTCTGTCGGTCTGTGGTTTAATCATCGGAGGCTTACTGCTGGGGCTGCTGAATCTCATGGTCTACTACCTCCTCCTGCATCCCAAGGGGAAGTGGCGTGAGGCAGATGAGGTGGACGGCCTGGGAAAGGAAGCAGAGACCACAAAGAGAATAAGGAACTTTTTACACCCTTGATTCAGACCCTTTCTTCATGAATGAATGTTCTCTTCATTATGTAGACATGTTACTGTCAGCTATCCTCTACTACTCTGTGATTAAATTTGCTTAGTTTAGGCAATTTAATCTAATCTAATACAAATAACAAACTAAATATTTTTGCACAATATAACTAATATAATAATTTTATTTATTGTTGTTTTAATCTAAAAATGTACTCTGATGACATATTTATTTTTTAACATCTCTTTATCCTGACGGACGGCTGAGTCTCAGCATCAGATTCTAAACAAATAAAAAGAAGAAAAAAATAAAATAAGATTCTCTAACTTTTTGTGATGTACAAAGGCACAATAGGATAATATATAAATTAAATTTTTTGTCTTTTTGCATACTCTCTTGTCAGCTTGTCATATCGTTCCATTCTTCTTGTTGACAGGTGAGCCAAGCCATAGCCAAAAACTCTTGTGTGTATATGGAAATATTTCTCCAGTCTTGCAAAGCTACCACAGGGTGGCGTTATTGCCTAGGTTGAGTTTCTGATGTATCAGTGGACCCATACTGCTTTGAGTCCACATAAACAAAACCTACGGAGTATACTTTCAGTCAGAATATATTCTTGCTTTAAATTTCCAGAGCCCACACCAAAAACACCACAAACACACTCACCATTATTTAAAGCTTGTTCTTAACATATTAAATTAATTCTTTAGCTTCAAGATAATGAAAAATTACAACAAAAGTCTGACCTGATACCAACAGATGAATGAAAGTGGAGGACACAATTTAACAAGGATTCAATCTCTTGTTCAGTGACAGTCCAGCAGGATATATTATCTCATGTTCTCGATGTCTTACTACCACTGCTGGTGTGAAGCTAAATATCAGCTACTACGCTGATCTTTCTCACCCTAATCCCTAGAAAGTCAAAGGTGGCAACTGAATGTTTCCCCCTCCTAAAAAATGATGGACACAGGGCACGGATGAGCTAACAAGAAATAACAAACCAATGCTAATTTTGTTTTGACTACCAGCAAAATAGTGAGTGAGTCAAGCCGGAGAGCGGAGGACGCTATTTCTTCTTGGTCTGGGACGTTTTGGGGGCGGGGGGGCTGTGATGGACTGGCCCAGTGTGAGCTCACCTGGGAGGAACGCTGACAAACCGCAGAGTCCAGAGTGCACGATGCTTGTTGGCTCTCAAATAAACTCAGCCTTTTTTTACCCCCCTCCCCCCCTCCTCCCTTCTCTTCCTTTAATTCAGCCAAACTCAGAGCTTTTTGATTTGTTTACTCCACTGGGCCACTTTAACTTTCATCTGTCAGTTGTGCTCTGTCAGAGGCACTCTATAAAATGACAAATTTAAGTGAGGAACTTGTGTTGGAGAGGAAATGAATCACTGCCAGGTAGTTACCACACAGAATTCAGTTTTACTGAGGAGCTACAGTGGGTAGACTCTAACTCTTTGACTCTGTCTACTTAAAGGAGGCAAATGTATCTGCTCTATTTAAACAGTTATAAATAAACGCACAGTGTTAATGTTGAGTTAAATGGAATCCCAAAACGATGCTGATAACTTACCTTGGGAACCAAAAGAAGAACATTGCACCTGTAGGTGGGACTTGTCATTAGGGATAAAATAAAATGACTTCATCCTTTGCATTTCAGATGATGGATGCTCCCTCCTCTGTCCTCTACTGTATATCTCCTTGGGTTCAGTGGATTAATGCGATGTAAACCTGCCAAAGGGACTTTTATTGGGAGAAGATGCATGTGTCCTGGGCTGGAGTCCTAAGCGGTTTCTCCCTCTCTTTCTTCCTTTGCTTTTGTAAAGCTACACATACTTTTGGCCGTGACTCACCACTGATAGAGCTGCCAGGGAGCAGTCACAAGCCATTGGGATGAAACGTTTTGAGAAAAGCATTACTTCGCTCTCTCTAGGAGAAAACAAGCAGAGAGAGAACTCTGGCGTTGACAAGCTCTCTGTAATTTCCACTTCTGGCACTGAGAGTTTAATACCCAGTAATCTCTGTCTCTGATCTCACTGTAATGCACCTCCAGAAGGACTGGAGAGCATGGTGAGAATCTGAGAAACTAATTGTAAATCAAAGATGATGATATGTGACACTGCAAGATGAATCTCCACAGCACTACAGGCCAAGGACAGAAAATCTTGTGCTAAACGTTGAGCATTGAGTGCATCTTATCATACACACACATAAATACACACACACACACGAGGACAAATGTGCAAATACAAACCCATGTAAACTCACACTGCCATCCCTGTCAGCAACCCAGTTTTGTCTGATTGAATGGCGCTCAGCGTCTGCATAAACAACCTTGACCACTGACCTCTCCATAACCAGCTCTAGACTTTTCACCAAATCTTATCTTTTTGTTTTCCATCACCACATCCTGTAACAGCCGGTCAGGAGGGGGGCAGTCCTGGCGTACGCCATCCCCACAATTTGTACAGACACAATAAACCCAGAGAGGCAGGCTGTTTTTCATTAGGGCTTCAAAGTCCATATAAACCATGATTAATGAAGCCCTGAGATGCTGTATGTCTTTAATTATTATGACTTGACTGCTGCACCAGCGCCTTAGATGCATTAGCAATGTTGGCGATCTGTACACGTCTGCCTGGCTCAGTCTGACATGGCAGCTTCGCCTCATTCTTGGAGAATTCCCCGAATGTGGAGGAGGGTGGGAGGGAACTGATAGAAGCCCCCTTTCTGCAATGGCACAGAAGTTTCTTTAATCACTGTACATGCACACTTACAAATTAGTTTGGGCAGTGACAGATTGGAGAGCAGGCTGAGGATAATTACATGCAGTGGGCTGGTGTGTGTGATCAGAGCGTGGCATTGCGTTACCCAGAGGGTTCTGTAAATAAAGTCCTCATGCAATGAATGAGGATATTGTAAAGTGCATTATACTGGGCACAATAGTCCTACCATTGTTGCTATTTGGAGGTCTGCACCAGAGTAGCAGTTGGTGTTGTATGACAAGAGCTGCAACAGGGAAGTCGGTCTCGGCTAAAGCAGAACATACTGTTGATGAGGTCAGTTGTTACCAAATCTGACATAAAGACACTGATTACCTGTGGTACTGGTTATATAACAGGGAGAATTAGCTTTAGGTAGGGCACATTGTTATTCTCTTGGGCTTTAAAAGGGTCCTGTCATGGAAACATTTTCTTCTCATTACTTAGATGAATGGCTATTATGTATAAACATATTTTTTAAATTTAAGTTAATCTAGAGCCTGACTCACACAGTGCAGCCAATACTGTTGTACAATCATGGTCCTGTATTAGAGTGCGACTGTTAGACTGCCAGTTCAATACTATTAAATACCTTTTGACAAAACATCACAAAGACTGGGATGAACAAATGGGCCAGTTTTCAAACGGGGATTTGTTACAGTTGGTAGATATAACAAGAAGAGGCTACAGCCATACTAGCAGTTCTGTTAGGCTGTACTTTGGCTAAATGCTAATGTAAACATGTTAATTTACATGAATCACAATGCCAACCTAATGCTATTTACCAGGTATGATGTTTTCCGTGTTCACTATCTTAGTATTTCAATGTGTTTTCTAATTAGCACATAATACAAAGTAGGCTAATGGAAATGTCACTAGTTTCACATTTGGTCATGTGCCGAAGTATAGTTAAGTAAAGGTATTCTGCTAGTGTTATGAAGCACCACAGTTATTACCATCGACCTCGAGGGTGTTCTTTTATGTTACCTGAGATAACCCACTCAAAACTATTGATGTCAATCTAAAGATGGCACAAGAGGAAAAGTGAAGGGATTAACAATGTCCAGTCAGCCATGAATTGTCTGGGAACCATGGATATCTGCAGCAAAGCTCATTTAGAGTGGCTACAAAATGATAAATATCCTACATAATGCAGTTTTTCAGTGATATGAACCTCTTTTACCCTGAAACCAAGTGAACTAAGAACTTTCACACCTGCGGGCTGCCTGAAACAACCACAGTCTTATACAGTTTTCCTCAGAGTAGCTCCGCTGGGACAGTCAGCGTTTACAGTCAGCTATTTGGGAATTTCATGATACTTGTTAAGGAAGGAAAGTATGGTGTTTAATATCCTACTGCTTCCAGATTTTCCCAGCCAGTCCAAGGATACAGCTCAGTCTAAATGCATGATTGTTTGACACAGTGTCAATCATTATTTTAGCAACCACGTTCATTTACAAACAGTTCTATTTGGCAAAACTGATAAAATAAACGGTACAAAAGGACGGCAAGCCAACAAGCTTTCTTCTAATCTTATCAGCACCACTCTGGAAAGGACAAAGAAGTGTGGGAGTAATGACACAAAGTGTTTTCTCTACTTTGCGTCTTGTCAAGGCAGAAGGACAAAGAAACAAAGAACATAGAGGAAGCTCATTTGTATAATCCTCATTTAATGCTGGCGGTTTATGTTTCACAGTCATGGACAATCAGTGAGCACTAACATAATCGTGCGACCCATCCTAGCCCTCACACGCAGTCTCCCTCGTACAGATAGAAAACAGAAGCCATGTTTGTGTTGGGCACGCTCCCACAGCACACAGGATGATGGATTATAGAGTGTTCCTGTTTATTTATGCTGCGCTGGGTAGAGGAATATGGGCAAAGACCTCATGCATACAGCCTATGTATGGCAAATACAATCAGCCGTAAAATAAGATTGCATATTATGAATGAGCAATAGGTTCACACATATACACACACAAGAAGCACTAGCCTGCAATCAAACACACACACACACACACACACGTCTTTTTGCAGGGGAAGCTTGTCTTGATTAACCTGGCCGGGGGAGCCCGACATGTTTTTCCTTTTACGTCATGGCCTGTTCCCTGAGTGGCTCAGTGGAAGCCATCAATTCTAGTTTGTCTGCAGTTTGTCTGTTTGAATTTTTTGCTAATCTGTATTATTCATTGATGTCCTGTTGGCCCTTTACAGGAAGTGCTGAGTGAAGACGGTTGTGGTATTTTTTTTTACTCAGACATCATACATCATGCTTTCTTTTTTCTCTTACAAAAAAACTCCACCACTCCTTCCTCCCTCTGCCGAGCAGGGGCCTTTTAAGAATGAGGAGTTTCTGGTATTTTGAAGCCGTAGCTTTATTCCTCCACGGATTCTCTGCTGAACAGTCAGGGAGGAGGAGAGGATTATCAGCGTGATGCATGAAAACAGTGAGGAGGTGCGCAAAGCATCTGTGACTGTGTGACTATGAGGGACAAATGCTTTTCTCTCATACGGCTACTTTCTGAGCTGTGTACTCTACAGCTGATCACCCCCTTGACAATTTTCAATTTCTCTCAGTATCAGAAGAG
>OMNW01003482.1:2448-16540 GCA_900303245.1 Selene dorsalis
CCCCCCCCGAAGCATGTCAGCCCCCCACATTCACAACCCCTGCCTGCACAGACGCATCAAAAGAATAAAGTGATACAAACTTTTATTAACTCAAATAAACTGTTGTAGGTTTTTGTTCCTGTTCTCTTTGATTATGCATGACTTTGATCATCCACTTGGGATTTTTAAATTTTAATATGCACAAATATAATTTTGAACCTCACAACAACAAACTCGGACCCCAGGTTGGGAACCAATGGAGTAATGTGTTGATTATCTGTTTCTGAAAATGTCAGGATACAAGGACATTTTCCAGGGCAATGGTGTGAAATTGTTTGTGCTGTGTAACAAATACTACCAACCCAAAGATATTCACTTTGCTGAAGGGCAGAACAGAAGAGAAGAGCGAATTGTTACATGTAAGAAACTGGAAGCAAGGCTGCCTCCTCATAAAACTTAAAACACCTGAAAATCTTAATTATCTGCTCTGCAGCTTTTGGTCATTTCACATTAACTGCTGTTTAAAATGAAAAGAAAACAGAATTAACTTTTACATCAAATCTGGACAAGAAGATCTTGAAGTGCAAAGGGAAAGGACTTGATCATGTGAAAGGCCACAGTTTCTGATGATGAAGATCTTCTGATCAAAAGCTGCAGAACAGCAATTAAATGTACCCTGGGGTGATCCCAATCCTGTCCAAATGCCAAAAATGAACCTCAACCCAAAAACCTTTTTCAGAAAAAATATGTAAAATTTTGTGATCAATCCAATCAACACTTTGGACAAAAAATATAAATTAATAGAAACATAAACTTTTGGGCAACTGAGGGCTTACATTGCTCATGCAATCTGTCAATTAAATACATCAATGAAATCATCATTACAACTAGAGATGTACGATAACTACTGGTACAGATAATTATCAGCCAAAAATACATAGGCAAGTCTGATAACAACATGACATTACTTGAGCCAATTATAGTTCGCCAATATTGCTTTGATTTTGCTCATTTTAAGTCTCTTTGCCCCCTTAGTAAATGTTGATTTTTGAAGACTCATGAATGTTCTTGTTTCTGTGATCACAACAGTAGTGATTATTGGTTATATTATTGAGTTAAGTCAAAGGCAGAGCTATAATGTTAAATTCACTCATTTCATCTTTGTCTTTCTTAACCTCAGGTGTGTATTTAAACTATTAAAACGTGTTATCAGTATCCACATCTGTTATGAGAAGCAGGAAGCTATCGGTTATCTGTATTGATGAAAAAAAAGTGCGATCCCCATTTCAGCACAGTGTTTTTACAGAGGAAATGCCTCGCCTCATTGTAGTGCACGGGGAAGCACCCATGAACCACACCTTTGACACAGACACCTCTTTTTTCTTCCTTTAAATCTCCTCAGTCTGTCACAAATACCTTTGTGCGGCAAGAGTTGAATGATAAAAATGTAAAGATGTAAATGTCAAGCCCACATGTGACAGAGAGTGACAGGTTATCGCTTGTTGAGTTATCATTCTGTCAGCCTTGAGAGGCTTTCAGTGACCTTCTGTATTTTAAAACGACAAGTTCAGTTTTATGCGCTTTTGCTCCAGGATGAAAGGATGGATGGGTGATGGACGGATGGAGGGGAATACATGGAATGGTACAGGGGTTGGGGTAATATTTATGGCATCATGAAAGGTAATTAAATACCACAGCGTTACTTTTACTAGCCTGGTTCAATGATGTCACAACCACTCAATAAAAAACACACTATTAAAGGTTAAGTCCTCATAATTCACCCAAAAGCAGCAGTAAGACAAAAAAATATCAGCTTGCTAGAGCCTTCAGTTTTCTGGCAATATGACAAGACTCAAAACTGGAAAAAAATATAGCTGCTCAGAATACGCCAAAGCACCTGTGGCAGGAAGCAACTGGGGTCAGCCAATCATGTTAGCTTCAATGAAATACAACCAATCAACTTATATATTTCCAACTAAACATGTTTTACTCTTAAGTCAATATGAAAAATACCATCGAGGAATGAAGGTGAAATCAAAGTGACCCACAGGGAAATGGAAATGAAGAGCACATGATTAAAGAACATAATCCAAGAATGAAACAAACATAAAAAAAGAGAAAGTGTACAAAGTGAAGCAAAAAGAGCAGGAGGAAAAGGCTAAAGGGTGGAGCGGGCAATTGGCAAGCAGTTCTAAAATCACCCATCCCATCCTGCAGATTTACTACTGGAAAAGGCAGGCTTGTTACAGGCTTCTGTGCTTCTTGCTTTACAGAGCAAATAAAAGGAAGACATAATTAAGACCACCAAAGGTATAAATCTTGTATGTGAATGGCCCATTGCACACATCGACCGTGCAAGTAATTTACATGGCCCTTTGAGAATTTGCCTCTGAGTTTTTTCTGACACCCACAAAAGGTAGTGGTAAGAGAGAGAAGTTGAAAGAGGGAAAAATGTTGAGCCGAATAGAACTACATTTACAACTGCATTTCATAGGAGACTGAAATAGAAGAGATTATATATGCTTTTGTGACAATTTCAATTATTCAAGTGCAAGGTTACATCATGTGTTAACAGAGAGCATCAATACTCATTACTCCGCTTGGTGTAAAGAAAACCAGTGTGATAGGAGTGGATACAGCACTCAATATGCTTTATTGTAAAATCAAATCTTAAGTCAGGGATATTCAACTGAGGATATGCAGCTGTTGTTATGTAGAGCTTCAGTCAATATATTTAGTGCTTTGTTCTGACACTTTTTTTCCCTCAATTGCTCTGAGTATTGGCTTGTCTGAAAATACAATAAAATAAACTGTGGTGGGAGTAAAAAAAAAAAAAAATACAAACACTGTGCAGCCTGCAGGTGGGTTATCATCCTGTTTTTGCACATTTTCAATTTGTGCACAAATAACTCCTGTGAAATGCAGAAAATTAAAGGGAAAAAAATCTACAAGCTACAAGCTCCAGTAAAACGGTTATTTTTTGATGTTGCCACTCTACTAGTGCACAATACATTAGATCATATCCAAAGCAATATTTTTATCTGCATATTTCTCCCTATTCTTAAGAGCAATCTTAAGAGCTTTGTACATTGTAGAGATTCTGCTTCTCTGTGTCTGTGATGTATGATAAGAGAGAAAACCAAGACCTGGCCACTTTACAGGCTATCTGTCATGGTTCTCAAGAAAAAAGGACCCAAGTAGGAGTAGGTATAAAGGATACAAATATCCAATAAAGTACAAAGAGTCAGGCTGAGGCAAAATACCCCTAAAAAAGGCAAGGCCCAAAACACAGTAAGGATCAAAACAGGCAGGTAAAGAACAGAGAGCTGGGTAGGTACATGGCACAAACAATATTTGACAGAGAGCAGGAAGAAAGGAACCAGTGTACATATACAGTACAAGGGAGCTCATGAGGGAGTGAGGAACTAGATGAGCAGGGAGGGGAGAATGTCATGTGACTGTACAAGTGAGAAAGGCAGACAGGCAGGAGAGGCATGGTCTGAAATGACTAGACTGAATAAATGGAGATGAATGAGCAGACAGAAATCTGCCTCAGTCAAACAAAGTGTCTCCTCATCAGTTACTTCAGTACTCCTGAAAATCTGAAATGTTTTTTTTCCTGGTGTTGCTGTTTTTTCTCTCTCCTTTTTTATGTTTTTTGAGTGAAATGACAATTGTGCTCATTTTTTATCAAACATATTACTTTGATGGCAGTCTTCAAATATCTCCCATGAGTCTCATACTCTCTTAGGGAGGCTGCCATATCTAAATTTGCCAGTATTTCTAATGTCTACCTGGCAGTAGCTGACACTGCGCTGATGGTTGTGCCAATGCTTGGTGACTGGTAAAAGAGCAGCGCATATCAAGATGGTTAGCATCAGAGGAAACATTGGAGACTCTCAGCCATGTGTTTGAGCCTCAGTCAGATACAAACTGATGAACAGCCTGTTGTGACCAAAAGCAGTGACTATAGGACACTTCAGAATGGTTACCGTAGATATTATTTTTTCTTAACCTTAGCCTTAACCGTAACTGGTAGTTGCTGACAGTGTTAGTGGTTGTGCAAATGGCACTCTATAGTGACAAGGTTTCCAATTTATATCCATGCCCCCAAAGAGCAGAACATGAAAAAAAAAAAAGTTAAAAAAGTGGAACTTTTTCATCAGTGGGGATATTGAACACTTCATGTTCAAATGCTCAAATGCATAACAGGAAGTAATATTTTAGTCACCATAAAGTCCCACTGGTCTTTATGGTGTTGTATTAAATGCTGTATTCTGATCACAGTCAATCACTGCATTGTATGGTCTGTTATCTCTGTATAACAGATCGATAGATCCGATCAGCGCTGACAGTTTTTTTTACCTTTCCATTAGGCTACTGCTTCAGAAAAATAAGACAGAGAGGAGAGATTGAAACCCTTCATTCATGACTAATGGTTTAAAATTCCCCAGAGAAGCTCCTGTCCTCCAGTTCAGGCAACAGTAGTGGATCGCTCTCGTAAAGCGGTGTATGGTAATTTTGGCGACTTCTAATTATAAAAAGATTGTTCACAGTTATGTCACTTTCACGGCCACAGCATGAGAAAAACACAGACATCACTTCTGACAACACCAAGACCTCTCATTCCTCCATCTCATTTCACTATTGATGTGAATCATAAGTATAAGTTTTCATCGACTCCCAGTTGATCAGCTGTTGCTATGTGTGCAGATTTAGGCTTGTTCAACCACCGGGGGAAGTTTTTTTCAGAGGCAAATCATAGATGAATAAGATCACATTTTAACCAAAATTTAGTCTCAAAAGCTTTATTTCACTAGTAAGCCATGTAATAAGTAGGATAATGTAGAGTGAGCAGTGTATAATAGAGAAATAAACCCCTTTGTGTCAGAGTTCTATCCATCCTGTCAAGATTTATTTCTCTTTATTACACGGCTCTATTGAATGCTGCATTGTACAGTCTGTTATTTCTGTATAACAGACCGTTGTTAAGTATAACACACGGTTGCTAGGGGCGCCGCTCTAATCAGAGGAGCACAGCGGAAAAGAGGTTGAAGAGGAACTGTGCAGGATATTTGACTTATGGTTCATTTTGACCTTAATTAAACAGCTTCAGAGAAAATGTGATGGTTAAAGAAATGACTTGTAACTTGTTACAGGGAGAATGGAAGCTCTCTGTCTCACAACACACACATCAAATTATTTATTTCACTCGTGAGCCATGTAATAAGCGGGATAATGTATAGTGAGTGTGTGTTGTAGAGGGGTTGGTTGGGTGGGGTGCAGGTGTGTGTGTTGTAGAGCGGGGTTGGTGCAGGCTTGTCAAGCGAACCGGACCCGAACCTGCATGTCCGGTCGGATCGTTGTCACAGTAATGGGCCCCTCTGGACCCCGGGCTGGGGGAGTACCGCCCTCCCAGCCCCGCCTGAAGCTCCTGATCTAGGCTGCCCCACGTTTGTTGGGTCAGGTCATTATTGAGCTGACAGTTAGTCTTAAGTGGACACTGATTTATGGTTTAACAGTTTTCACTTAATTGAGACTCGTCCATCAACATAGCAAAAATAACCAAGACATATTTACTGAAAAGAGCTGCTCTCAGTTATGTAGAAAAAAGCATGAACATGTTTAAACACCTTGAAGGAGCATTAAAAGTTGCATCATGTCTCTGGTCAGCATAAGAAACTTGACTTGCAATTCACTTTATCCACAAGACAGACAGAATTCAGTTTGAGAGTCTGATAAAAGAAAAGAAAGGTCAAGATAAAGACAAAGGAAAAAAGAATTAGACTTGGGTAGATACTAAGAAAGAGAGAAACAACAAACAAAAAAAAGACAAAAGGGTGAAAGACAGAGAGACAGGCCCAGACCCAGGAGCAAAGGGATATCCTGCCTGGGCTGCACTCCCACTTGTGTTTTCTTTCTTAAGGTTAAGCCAGATTTTCAGGGCTGAGGTCAGTGTCTGGTTTGGTTCAATACAGTCCTCAAACCCTGTACCCTCAACAGCCAACAGAGTGGAAAGAGAAAGCAGATGGATAGAGACACCAAAGCTCAGCGCCAAACTAATGCGGAGTAAACATGACAGAGGCCACACCCAGAGCTTTTATGCTAATGTTTCTGCTGTTTTGCTGCCCAGATTTAAAAAAGGGGGTTGGATGCAATCAGCAGTTGGCATGAACCGGAGCAGCGCATTAAGAACGACAGTTCAAAGGGGTGATGTCAGGTTTGTGTTTGCTATCAAAAGACCTGACGGAGTGAGATCGCTATGTTAATCAGTTTCTAAAGCTTTTGAGAAAATTGGCGATCTGCATTTTTCCAAATGTGGCTGAGGCACGTATTATTGGCTGAAAAATCAGGCTTAATATCTTTAAACATAAGCAGGCATGACATCAGTGACTAATATGAGCAGAGACCATGTCAGTGTTGCAGCCACATGAAGCTGAAGTCTTTCTTAGCCCCTCTATGTTTACTTGCGTATCAGATATGCCATACGTCATCTGCAGGGGCTGCTGACACGCAGTATGTTTAATAGCAACACCTTTTTTGTTAACGTTGTTCAGCTATTAGTGTACTGTGCGTGTAATCTGAGCAGCAGGACTTACCATACTGCGCATCATTGAAGGTCCCCGCCAGGGTTTTACACGATGAGTTGTCCCCACCACACACTCCACACTTGTCATTCCTGGCCTTCGAGTTGAGGACATGGTCGCAGCCTGCTTGCTGAAGAGGCACAGAAAAAAGAGAGGGTGGAAATGTGAGATTTGGTTGAATGTTTTGAAGTGTGGATGGTGACAATGGAATAAATGCAAGTGTATCTGAATATGAGTTGTACACATTTCACTGAAAATGTAATCATCATCCTTTCCAATGAAGAAAACTAAGACAGACGAGATTGCTAAGTTTGGATTTATGTGTCAGCATCATCATTATTTCTCATCAATCATCAATCAAGATGAACACATCCGCCTGCATGCAAAGACAGAATAACAAAGAGCTGAGACTGATGTAAATGTTGAACCCTTGGAGTGTGTTTGCCTATGGAAGTTCATTAAAGAAGAAGAAACAGACAGACATACCCTGCAGAGGCCTTGGACACAGATGTCATAAGTGTCTGGCCCGCACGGCGTGCCGTCGATGACGCGATCCTTCAGCTGATAATACGCCATAGTCCCGGCAACCCGGCAGAAGAGCTTACAGCGATCCTTCATTAGGACTGGATGGAGAGAGAACTCATTTACATTACATCTCACTGCCAAAACTGCCTGTGAGTTTCTTGGAAAAATGTCTTGACATTGCATTGGCTCCAGGGTTTTGGCCTGCTTGCTTTCTACAACATCAATTAAATGAATGAATCACTTGCAGTAACTTAGACATGGTGGTCTAAGCCAGATGGTAATCTTGCGTGGCTGGGCAGGCCAATCTCAGCGAAGGAATGAGATACGGCTGCAAGAGGGACAGCTGCCAGGAGGTTCATATGGAGGGGCTACGTGCTGCTTTCATGTTGCTGCTGTTTAATGTCAACTAAAGGTTTGCCAACAGGGCACTGCATCATGTATTAAATCAGTATTACATCCAAATAATGACAAGAAGAAGAAACACAGGTGTGCTCTATGTGTTAAAAATGCAGTGCATTAGATTGCAAATGCTGTAGATATTAGACATAATAATGTCGTTTGACTTATATGATGAATAACTGGTTGCAGACAAAGTTATGCAGCCTTTATGTCAAGTGTACTAGTCAAACTGTATCACTGACCTACACTGTATAGTTGGATGTGTCCTCGTACGGTGCAGGACAATTGAAATGACGTGTTTTGGGATGATGTTGGTGTACTCACTGCCACTGTACTTGGGCACCCAGCGGACAGTTGGAGGTAGACCGTTGATGTTGAAGTGCTTGCCATCAAAATGAGAGCACTGCTCTTCGCGAAAATCTTTCCGCCCTCGCGGGCATGGCTCAGTGTTGCAAGAGCGAAACTTCATCCTCCGACCCACACAGAACTTACCGCCGTTCCTCGGCCTAGTGAAAGAGAAGACAAATCACAGAGGCACTGCGCTCAATTCTCAATTTAAAGATCGTGTTTGCTCTTGTTTGACTGGTGCTTTGTGACTTCAAACCAGCAATGTTGACATTGAAATTCACACTGAGAAAACATGTTTTCTTTGGGACTCACTGAATCTGAGACAGGTTTGTTTACAATTCCCTGCTCTCTGATTTTGCTACTGTTCTGACTAGTCCAGAGTCTTACACATATTTACAGTCTGTAATCGCTTTATTTGTCTCAACTGTCTGACTCCTCCTTACTCAGGCTTGTTGCAGTCTCTCATCGTGCTCCTGGTTCCTCCACCACAGGACCGGGAACAAGCACTGTAGGGTCCCCAGGGGCCCCACTCTCCATGAACCGGCTGCAGGTCCAACTCCTTGTTTACACACATTCCATGTCTGCAATACTGCATGTGAACACATACAAACACACAAACAGACAGAGAGATCCTGTTAGAAATGATGACTGCAGCTCCTCCTGAACACAGACATGAACTTTGTGGAGCTTTACTGCAGAGTCAGAGCACACACAGCTAGGAGTGGTGCTCTTCTTTGCCTTCTTAATCCTCTGTTTAAATCTACAGCTACATTTTAAAAGAAATCCTAATTTGCCTTTTGTTTACCCTCAGGGAATGTCTCCAACTGCTGGGAGCTCAAGGGAGAGATGTGGGTACAGAAAAAGGATGACAAGAAAAGACATGTGTCAATGAGAGAAACCTAAAACTGATATCCACAGTGTGTGCTACCATAGTTTACATTTTAATATGCATATGGTGGTGTTTTGTAAAGAGCTAAGTTAATAGTTGAGTTTTGAGAGTAGGACTTTTCAAACTGATTCCAAACTGAAACCAATCCAGTGATGATGAGAAGAAATGAGTCAATAATACAATGTGGAAATCTACAGTGCATTGCAAAAATAATCTAATGAAAACAATGGCAGTTTGAGACTCACAGAAGCAGTCAAGTGTATCACTACTTGGCGAAACATTACCATTCCATGAACTCTCTTTGTTTCCTCAGTCTTCACATTTTTAACATGGACTGTGTTTTGATTCAGCGAAATTGGTTTAGCCACAAAGACAGAGCATATGAAAACAATATCAAATCCATTTCTTAGGCCAGAGACGATGCAACGAATCAATCTTCAGCTTGGACTGTGAATATAAAATTACAACATAATATGCATCTATCATACAGCAGACCAAGAGTGACACAGAAAATAAGGCGCCTGGTATCAAACTGTTTTTACCCACTCGCCAACCTTTGCCAAGAAGTGCTAACACTGCTTTCATAAGCAAAGCACGGCAGGCCCATTTCCCTTTGTGTGTAACCAAATCCCTGTCCCAGTGACTAAGATATCGGAGGGTCCTGTTCACTGAAGGAATGCAGGACAAGACGGCGTCTGTCTGGGTACGTAACCCGTCATCTGGGCACACAGGCACAGGGCGCAGTGGCACCACGATAAGGAAACTCTAGAGTTGTGATAACAAGAGTAACAAAGTTCATTACTGGCTTGACATCAGGAACTCCCGTCTCCTGTTCAGCTGAGGATCTGCTGAGGTACACATCTTTAAGACTGTGTGGGAGGATGCTCCCCTGTGGACACCTCAGTTTGTGCCTTTACACTGTGTTTCTGAGTCCATTTTGTAAGGTTGATGTGCGCAATCAGGCCCATCCAGATGGGAAGTACACCTGCTATCATTTCAGCTGTCCACACGGCATGATATCCAAAACTACAAACAAACCAAAAAACAAGACTGCGTGTTCTGAAGACTCCTCACAACTGAGAGCGGAACCAGAACCATATGAGATCCACTTTGGTGGATTTTCATAATTATGCTAATAAAAGTATATTAATCAAAGTCATCTCCTGGCCGGCATCATTAAGCCAGCCAGTTCCTGCTTTGAAGCTAATTCACAACTTGCAGTCATAACCTCAGGTGAACACCTGCAAAAGTGCAAAGTCATACACACAAACACACGTAAACATACACAGAATTTGGCACCGCAACCTCGACTATCCCGGCCTTGTTTGCATCTAATGACTGAGTGTGAAGTCTGTGCACAATGACAGACAGGTGTTAACAGCTGCAGGCGATGGGCTAAACACACCACAAACATTTCCATAATCCAGACCTGGTATGAGTAACGGCCTCAGCCTTTCTTCCTCTCTAAGTCCACTTGCAAATGCAAACTGAAGGCACTGATAACTTTGCATGAGCAGAAACAATGGATTCAATAGATTCAATTCAAATAAAAGGCCCTAAAAAGAATGTGACAAAACATCCATGAGAGGAAATGGATTCCACACCACAAGAAGGCAAACAGGTGTTCGTTAGTTTAGCAATGTGATCTGGTAAAAGAGCTTAACAATCAGAGGTCATGAAACTGTCACAGAAACACATTTGAAGAACTAAATCCTGAGTTTTCCGTGGAAACAACAAAGAGTTTCCCTCCCCTTATAGGTCTCACATCCCCCTCCCCCACCTCATCTTCTGGACTGACAACCCGGACCTGGGCATCCCTTCTATACATCCTCTCCACTGCCACCCATCCCCCTTATCCCCTTATGGGAAATTGCAAGGGCCACGCAGGGACCACCGCAGTGCAACCAGGAGGCGGGACCCAAGGAGCTGTCAAACACAAGGAGGACTGTCTGTCAGAGAGGACCAAAGCCTGTGTAAGCCTCTGAGGCATTCCACTCCCCCCGCTGGCACTCTGTGTTTACAACCGTTTTGTTTGGCTTGAAAAGGTGATGTGGGTGAAAAGAAGAAAGAAGGAGGGGAGGGGGGGGAGTGGAAGGAAAAAAACATCTGTGTGAGATGATGTATGTGTGTGTGCGAATGTGAGCATGTTCATGAC
The DNA here is from genome assembly GCA_900303245.1 of Selene dorsalis. Taxonomy (NCBI): domain Eukaryota; kingdom Metazoa; phylum Chordata; class Actinopteri; order Carangiformes; family Carangidae; genus Selene; species Selene dorsalis. The sequence goes on from OMNW01003482.1 coordinate 13,331, forward strand.
TGTGTGTGTGCGCGCACATATGTGAATGTGTGTTAAGTGGGAGAGTCATTGCTCAGAGTCTGGAGGCATCTGGGGGCCACGCTCATTTTCAATTAGCCTCTCTTTCCGCAGTGCACAAACACACTCTCGGGAAACACGGAGGTGAAAGGTAGTCTTAACAAAGCTCAAACAGGCATTAAGGACACCAGCAGACCACTTTCCTAGAAACATTGTCCAAATTTGCCCTCAATTGGGAATGTGGTGAGACATTTCAAGCTCTTGTGAGAGAAACCTGTCCAGCTGTGACCAGCACGTGTTTCAAATTAGGAATTTCACAAAGACACACGCTGACTCACCAACACATACCCAGACATGTGCATGCACACATATATCACAGGGATGCACACTGTACACCTATAACGCACAATACCTGTGACTCTGCTCTCCAATCACATGCCAACAGACTAAACAAAGTTACACAAACTCAACACAAGCACAGAGAGCAGTCACCAGACTAACCCTGACAGTGGTTAGCTGAGGACAGCAGCATCTGCTCTGAGCTCTTCAGCTGGCTGGTTTAGAGGTTAGCACCCTGTAATTGCCAGGAAACTGTTGCAGAGAGCACCTCATTTCTGAACCCAAGCCATACATCACTGCAGGAATGAGAAGGCAGAGGACTGATTTAAAAAGCCACCCGCTCTTTCATTTTAACACGGCCATTTCCAAAAGGCATCACCTTTCATGTTGAGGTGTCTTTCTCATGACTTTGTGTTCGGAGTTCACTTTGGCCTTGGCCTGTTGGGGGTTTGCTTCTGTGTCTCTGATGGTTTGTAGCGAGTCCTGTCTTCTCTACATTGCACGTGTAAAAAAGGCGCCAATCCAAAAATACATCACTTGTTAAAATGGCACAATATAGATCACAGCTGGTCATTTTCAATAAGTCTAATGTCTAATAACTTGACCTTGTGGTGACAGTTGATGAAACATCTGGTGAAGCTATACAGGAGTAGTTGGGGGGGGTTTACAAATAAGTCAGACTGTTATTTTGAACTGGATCTCCACTGACTCAATTCTCAGCCAAGGCATAAATACGTCACTGGGAGCTCCAGATTTCCTCTCCCCCCTGTGATTAAAGGGTGTGAAGAGGGGGAGGAAGAGAGGTGATGAGAAGGAGGAGAAGGTGACAAAGAGAGACAACATGATGCAACTGTGACCCCGACCAACCTCTCCTTCTACTGTATCTCCTCACTCTGTTTCCTTCGCTCTCTGTCCTCTCTGTGATCCCTTCCTTCCTCACATGTTTCAATGAAGGGTTGTCATTAAAGTGAATGGGTACTTTGGTCCCATCAGCTGTTTCATTCCCCTGCATTTAGACACTTTTACTGCTGGTCTGTCTCACTCGTGATCACCTGAGTACAACAGCTGAGACACATACACCTCTTATAATATATGCACTCATTTGTGTCAACCAGTTTAATATCATAATAATTATTAACGTCATAACAAAAAATATCAGCGCATGGTCACCATTGGCAACATTATTTTCATTTGCAGTCTTATTTGTGTTTACCTGATGAATGCATATCCAGAATGCACTCACCTTTTACAGTAGCTCTCTTTAAAGCTCCACTATGCTCACCAGCTAATCATCAACCTTTGCAAACTGCCTTTTAATGCAGGGGCAGGTAATGTACAGTGGGTTTTGTAGAAGGCAGCAACAGGTGAATCAAACAGTAATGGGTCCTACAACTCAAACAGTGACTGAGAAACTACAAGCAACACCTTTAATGCTGGCTACCACAGTTGTTTCAACTATTCTAAATATTAATATATAACTATTGATTACACCATCATTTAAGCCTGAAAGTTACTTTGTGTGTATTTAGCAACAGGAAGTTGAACTCATGGTACGCTATGCCAGACAGTGTTCACAACCATTTTACAGCTAGGTTAGTTGTTAGCCAGACTAAATACACAGACATTTATTCAGGAGTCAGAGGGACTTATTATTATTAGGTTAACATTTGTCAGGTGGCAGAAAAACAGCTTTAGAAGCTACTGTACGTACATGTCAGGAGTGGTGTGTTCAGGTATTTGACAAGTTCCTATCACTTTGTTATTATTCACACCTGACAATTTCCTGTGAATAAATCATGGGTATAATAACTAAGTTTTAAGTTTTGAAAACACACTATAACAATGCAAATACAAAATCTTCTTCCTTCTCTACATCCAGCAATGAAAGCTCCACTCACTAGCTACCGGACACAGTAATTCCATCAGCAAATTATGTGAATGCTAAAACAACAATCCTCTTGTCAGCCCAAATCCACAGATACGTATGTGACGATGGCAAATCAAAGTGGCAACATCCTGCAAATATCCAGAGATTAGCTGAGAGTGACACTGATACCAGTCTCACAACCCCAGGCTCCAGTGCAGACACATGCACACACAAACACACACGGACAAACGGACACACAAACACACACCCCGTCCCAGCATCGTACGACAAGTCTGTCAGGCTGCCAGGGAGCTGCAGCCAGCACTCACCGCCTCAGCCAGCAGACTCCATTCTGCCTAGGCTTCACTTTTCAAAACCTCACTATCTCACTCTAATTGGCTGAAACCAGAGCAGGTCGTCATTCTTTTCTGAGGAATGTTCTGGAAATCGAAAACAACTTCCCGTGTATTCACTTACACTAACCACTCAATTAAGTCCCTATTAAGAAGATCTGAGGACTAACCCTAACCTTATGGGCTTTTACAAGCTGTACAAGTTACTGTACTGAAATTGTGTCACTTTGCAACAACATCCCTGGAAAACACCCAAGCTGACAAAAAAATAAACAAAACCGAGAACAATGAAAACTTTGACAAGAGACATCACAGTTTATTCAAGCTCTGTCACCACTTTTTTTCTCCCCTCTGCCACCCACTGAGCTATGACGTAGTGAGAAACAGCGCAGAGATCTTCAAAGGGTGGGGATGTGGATACAGGGCCAAGCGGTCCCCGGCTGTGGCTTGACAGGCACTTATTGATCAAGTTAGCTGGCCCCTAATCTACACATACATGCACATGGACATACACAACTGGATGTGTACATGTGCGTTTGTGTGCATACTTACAGTTAAAATCAGATAATCTTGCAAGCATGCAAATACAACACACAAGAGCATCCACACGTGTGTACTTGCACACAAAATCAAAGCACACACACAAACAGACAG
>OMNW01003483.1:2148-16555 GCA_900303245.1 Selene dorsalis
TTTTTTTTAAAAGTAAAAAAAAAAAAACCCCCCCCCCCCCCCCCAAAAAAAAAAAAAAAAAAAAAAAAAGGTGTAAGGGAAACACAGTATTGATTCCTGGGTATCTGTATACAGTTTGAAATTTTTGTATTGTGACAAACCTACAACTCGATTGATGATTTTCATTTCATAATCAGTGGTGTTACATTTTATATGACCACTTTTGGAGAATTATCAACACGTATTCAGGGTTCCTCATGGTCTGACAAAAAGGCTCAGGGGGTACATAAGACAAAAAAGGTTGGGACCCACCGCAGTAAAGAGCTGCAGGCAGAACATTAGCTTGTAATTTAGTAAATTCAAAGCACTCAGACTTACTATGTATTGTGATTTAATATATCCATAGTGAAAAGATGTCATACCATTTTTTGTTTTATCATCCAAAATATTCTGTAGCCTAGCTTTACGTATGCATATATCTGGTATAGGCTGGGTGGCAATTGCAGGCAGATAGCTTTGGGAAGTTTATGCATGAATGAGGAGGTTTGACTACAGTGGGATGCACTGTCCATCTTTCTGTGTAGTGTGGAAGAGATGGTTGAAGAAGGGAGGGACGGAGAGATGAGGCATTAAAGGAATTAAGGACAGAACTAGTGTGGGCCACCTCTTTGATGTACTATTTAAAACTGTACTATACCCATACCTGCCAACACTCCCAATTTATACAGGAGTCTCCCTATTTTTAACCCTTTCTCCTGCCCTGCTCCCGATTAGTCTGAATGTATTGACAGTACTGTTCTCTTCTCATAAAGGTGTTCCTGGCAATGATGGCTCCTCAACACAGACACTCTCTGACACTCTCACAACATTTGCACTTCCACTTAACACACAATTCATTGTAGCTATGGAAGGGTCATTAAAAGTCATTTTGTTTACATCTTTGTATTTATTGTATTAATTTGTGGGGAGGGTAACATGGGGGTGGGGATGTTGCCAGTAGGCCATTCAAACCGTTACCCCAGAAAATCTCCCTCTTTTTCACAGCCCAACGTTGGCAGGTATGACTATATCCCATTTTATGATTGCTGATACGTTAAGAATCGCTGTCCTTTAATGAGGGCAGTATTTCTTGAGTTGCATCACTGTGTGACAGTGGGGCAGTGTGTGCAGCGCTCTGTTGTCTTTCTCTGCTCTTTCTTTGCCCGACTGTAGCTTCATAGCTGCATAGCTTCAACAAAGCAGAAACACAAAGTGAAATATGGCACGATTTTGCTCTCAAAGCTTACAGTCAAGGAAGAGCCTTGTGCACCATGAAGCCTGTCTGTAAAAATATTAAAATCCTACACACAGTATGTCCAATATCCAAAGCGTCACAATTGCCATATATGCTCTCAAATATATCAGTCAAATGAGCCAGTCATAAGTGTGATTTTTTTGTGATGTCATGTGAACTGTTGAGGCTTTAAAGTGTCTGCCGAGTTTCACTGCATTCTTCCAGTGAAGTGTGTACCAACACATGTGAAGCCTTGATTTTTTGTGAGATCAGTGACTGCTTTTGGTGGTGGCTCGAATTATGGCCATGATGTAAAACCTCTGAGACACAACTAGCTTCTAATAGCTGCTTCCTGTTACCCTGTGCCTAGGCTTCTACAGAGGAAGGCAAATACAACTGATCTATGAACTCTCACATGTAAATTAACCAATGGCTGTTAAAGCTATAGCTAGTGCATAACTTTTGCCAACCCATAGAGGGATTCTACGTAATTATGAAAAACCCTACCAGCGCTTCCAGGTCGTGTCTGACAGCAGGCTATGGGCTACAGTCACAAAATACTGCTACTTCACAGATATTTTACTGCAGGACCAGCGGTTGCCAATAGTTATAGAACACACAGTTGTTGAGCACAAGTGAGGGGTATAACTCCACAACATAAGATAGTTCATATACAACAGCAGGCACTGTGGCTGAGGCTGACAGATATGAATGCAGGCACTGGTGTTATGTCTCAACTGGTTTCCAAATTAACTGGTTTCCCTACAGTTGTGCTATTGCTGTGTTCAAGACAACAACTCGGCTTTTTCTGACCTCCTACTTGAAAAAGTGCAATTGAATGCCACCTTAAGTTGGAGCTCCCGCTCAGGAAAGTTGGAGAAAAAAAACTATCCTGATTTCTCTGAGAATCAGTTGTTTGACGTTACACAACAATCTGCACACGTGCAGAACCACACAGTCAATGATAAAAATGCATTTTTAATGTTAACATACATTAAAACACTCCAGATCTGGTCTACTTCATCTTGTGGCCACGTTGTGATGTTGGCTTTTGCTTTTCTTTCTATTCTTACGCGTCTTTAAACCCACATTTGAGGGCTTTCCCATGTCCAAACACCCCAAATTTTTGGGGGCATCACATATGGGTGGGGCAAAATGGGCGCCCCCTTGAAATTTTCAAAATACCCTCTGCATTGGGGTTACTCTGTCGTAGGCAGATGAAAATTGGTAGGTACATGTATCATACCCAGATGTACAAAAAGTCTCACACCTCATATCATAACGAAATCGTCCTAGGGATTTCACCCAATCAACTTCCAATTTGGTTCATGCCATCCTGACACCATGGTGATTAAGTTATTAAAATATTTTCTGTAGTTCAAGGGGCGTGGCTGCTAGAGCTCGCCATGTTTTGATGACACTATCTTTGCTTGCCTAAAAATTTCAAACAGCTCGTACGCCCACATACTTTAACGAAACAGCTTCAAACTTTCTGGAGATAATAAGAACTCTGCCCTGAATGCCCCAGTATATAATATCTCACCTTACTTATAGCACCCCCTGGTAGTAACAGGAAATGACCTGTTTTCACTCTTTCATGTACTAATCCTACACAGTTGACCCAATCAACTCCACTGCTGTTCTAAAACATGTCTAACATGTTGGTGAACCTACATAATGACTACATGACAATCCCTTGTCATGAAATTATGTATGGATTTTTAATGACTTTAACAAACTCATAACTTCATGGAAATCAATACACATGTCCAGAATTGTGAGTATTTACATCTGATAGGGGTCTTACACGTGGGAGGGGTTGATGCCTCAATAGCAACCCCTTGAAACTTTCAAAAACCCGTCTACATAGGGTTTCTTTTTGGAGTAGGCAGTTGAAAATTAGTAGGCATAAAAACCACGTCCAGATGCACAGAAAAGTCTCTCGCACCAATGGTCAAAACCAAACAGGAAGTCAGCCATTTTGATTTAAATGGTCAAGTTTTGGCAAGTTACATATGTGATTCGTGAACGAAATCCGCCAACAGATTTTATCCAATTGACTTAAATTTTGGTGAACCTCATCTCTAGACTATGGTGATGGAAAGTTATTAAAAGCTTGTCTGTATATGGGCGTGGCCGCTATGCCATTTTGCCATTTTGGCGTGGCAGCTATGTTATTTTGATGAGTCACTCTTGAAATTCTAACAGCTCTCACTCCCACATACTTCATCCAAACTGCTTCAAAATTTCTTGACATGGTAAGAGCGCGCCCTGAACACTTCCTCCACATTCATATTCACTGTCACCATAACGCCCCCTTGTGGAAACAGGAAATGCAAAATTTTACACTGATTGACGAAACCTACACTCTTGAGCCCATCCACCTCATTTCAACAGGTTGATGAAACTCCACAAAGACACCTATGTGGTTTCCAGGGTTGGGAGGGTTACTTTAAAAATGTAATCCAGTACAATTACAAGTTACTTGTTAAAAAATGTAATAAGCAATTTATTCTAAGTATCACAAAATTTAAGTAATATAATGGATTACTCTAGTTACTTTTGGATTAGCCATCACGCATCAACTCACGTAGATTAGATCACTCCAAACAGGAAGTCAAACATACCGAGCATCCTGTAAATTTCAAAATATAAGACAATGGATAAACTCCTGATTGTAACATGATCACTTTGTCAACATTAGTCACACCCACTAGCACAAGCTACAACTCATTAGTCAGAGTCCTGAAGCTAACAGTTACTGAGGAAGAAAAAAACATAATATTTTATGACAAAATTTGAAATGTGTGATAATGGTCCTCCCCTGAACACATGTGCATGCTCATACCTGCTTTCACTCACAGCGCCACCAGGAGGTAAGTGTTAGACTTTTTTTCATTTCATTGATTTTTGCTTCTGAGACTTAATGCACAGACAGGCCTCTACTTTTTGAATGATCTCCCACTCTGCCTAGTGGACGCAGCAGAGTATACACAGTAGTGAGCTGCAATCCACTCTGAGCCCATCATGCATGGTGCTGAGATCTGATGCACAGATAAGCCTCCATTTTGGCATGGTGTTTGACTCCGCCTGGTGGAAGCTCAGAACACTGCAATTCACTATTACTTCATCATACATGGTTCTAACATCCAAATTACTATCCAAATTTACTTACATGATAACAGCCCACCCCTGGACATATCTGCATACTCACAGCAGTTCTTCTTACAGTGCCACCTACTGAAACAGGAAGTAACTCTTTACTGACTTTTTTCATTTCAATGATATATCGTTTCTGGGATCTGATGCACAGAGAGTCCTCCACTTTTGGCATGGTCTCTGACTCCGCCTAGTAGACGAGGCAGAGAACACACAGAGAGCTTCAATTCACTGTAAGTCCATCATGCATGGTCCTGAGATCTGGAGCACAGACAGGCCTCCAGTTTTGGAATGATATCTGACTCCGCCCAGTGGACACATAGAGTGCTGCAATTCACTATAACTCCAACATACATTGTACTATCATGTCCAAATTTTATTTACATGATAAATATCCACCCCTGAACATGTCTGCATACTCACAGCAGTTCTTCTTACAGTGACACCTACTGAAAACAGGGACTAACTCTTTACTGACAGTTTGTTCATTTCAGTTGCATTTTCCTTCTCAGTCCTGACGCACAGACATTTGTTCGCGTTCTGAGTTGTCTCGACTGCAGCATACGCTTCTATCAACAGATTCATCACAAATTCACAAACAACATACACAACATATTACCAGTGATTTTCAAGTGTAGTGTTGTGCAGGGGGTAATTGCCTACCGTTGGTGAATGTGGTTGCAGCTAAGGCTGTGGTTGCATACACAAATATCAATTGTGAATATGCCCACAAATCTGCATCTTGGTCAGCTGAAGGGTCGGCACTTCACAGACATTAGCTCTATGTGTGGGGAGCAGTGAGTGGAACCTACCATGGTGTCTCAGCACTATGATTAGAGTACTCACAGCCAGACCGCCACGCCTTAGCATACCAAGTAGTGGAGTTACTCTGTTGGCTGTGTTGGATGTGGCATTAGCTCCTCCAGTTGGACCACAGCGCTTGTGGTGCGTTGTTTTTGTGAGAACATAAATACAGCAGTTCCTCACATTACATTGAGAAACACTCCACAGCCTGATGTAATCCATTTTGTTGAAGAGGCAGTGAACGTTTGCTACCATGAATACAGGCACTGTTAGCTTGTGTGGATTAGCACGTAGCCTGGCGTCGACACAACCTTGCTTGTCCTGCTTAGGTGATCTGTTGCACCGTGTGTGGTAACCAGTGCTCAAGTTGAGGGGGGATGAGAGGGGATGTCATCCCCCTTCTAAAACGGTCACCCCCCTTTCTTGTTTTTTTTATAATTATTTTTATTCCCAATTATATCACTTGCAAAACAAATAAGACAAACAGATCACAAAGACACAATCCCACACCCTACCCCACTCCCTCACCAGACAGTACGAGTAAGGATGCATTGGTTGAGAGGATCATTTGGAAGCAGTTCAATACATATGCCATATAATAATACCTACAATCACACACATGGCCAATGAAAGCTTCAATTTGTGGAATTGTTTTCATCAGAGGTCCCCATATGTTGAAAAATGCTCTGGTTTTCCCCTCACACTATACAAACTTTTCTGGTGTATAGGAGTAGATAGAATTCCATTACACCATTGTTTCAAGGGTGGTGGTGTTGTGGATTTCCAGTTTTTTTAAATGCATTTTTTAGCAGCTGTAATGGATAATAACATAAGCTTTCTCTGATACAGTGTGAAATTGTTAAGTCTGTTTAGGTCGCCAAGAATAAGTACCATGGGGTCTGCGGTGGTCTGCGGTTTTTTGGGGTGTTTTGAATAAAATGTTATGGATATCTCGCCAAAAGGGCTGAAGACAAGAGGAGACTGATTGATACAGGTGATGTAATCTATAAGGGGTGTAATATGTGCGATGCAAGACATTAAATTGCCACTGCACATTACGGACAAATCCTAGGATTTCTGACAGGTGACTGCCTATAGCTGGTTTCGGCACAGCTTTCACTGTTCTCAGGTCAGTTCAGATATTGTGCACATTACTGCACATGTGCAGACATGTGGAAACTGTGCTTCTGTTTACCTACCTACTTCAACAATGGTTTTTTCTTAGTTATCGGTGCTTTAGCTAAGTGAAGAAGGACAAAGTAACAACCTGTAAACGAACAAATGAATCATTTCTCATGTAGACCACAGTAGTCAACATGTGTGAGCACTCAAAGTTAAGGTGAACTGTGGAGCAGCTGTTAAGGAAGGAGTTCCATTTTTTGCAACCTGGACCTTATTTCTTGCATGAAATACATTCATTTACTCACCCATACAATTTTGGTGTAACTTGGAGTCCTTCAGATGCTAGTTAGATCCATCATCTGGAGATCAGCGTATATCCATATAATGGGAGTGATGGGGCATCGACAAGGGAAGAATTACAAAGTGAAAGTTGGAAAAGAGGGAGGAAATGAGGTGAAATGGAGCGGATGGCAAATAATGTGATGTTGAATGTGTGGAGCGGTTCATGAGATGAGTCTGGTCTGGTCAGTTCGTCTGTGTCCGTCATCATGTGTTTGAGAGACCCAGCGAAATATTTTTTTATTAGTGTCGGAGGCTGAGGGTTGAGTGTCCAGTAGAGCAACAGGTCAGCTGTAGAGGAGACAGAGGAGGCTCCAGCATCATGTGTCTGCTGTGAGGAGCAGTTTGGAGTCAGAACAACCTGATGATATGACAGTAAGAAAGAGGAGGAGAAAACTCCGACCGTGGAAACATTGAGCTGCTCGTGTCGTTTATTCTGCAGTAACACGTCTCATATGTTGGCTCATCTACAGCGTAATGAACATGCGTTTCGGCTCCTGTAGATGCAGGGTTACACTGTGTGTCTGTTTGTCAGTGCTGCACACACACACACACACATACACACACACAATAGCCTACCATCTGTCGCCTTCTCTTCTTTTCAGTTACTTTTCTAAAAAAAAAAAGAAAAGTATTTCATTTTTTTTTCTCAAATCTTACAAGACAACCCTTGACACCAGCTTAATCTACAGGAAGAGAGAGAGTTTTTTTTTTTCCAGTAAATTCCCCTTCACTTTGAGATGATTTAATTTCTGATGTGTTGTGACATGACTGTGTTGCATGTTTAATGTCTTAAAACACATCGGTGGTAAAAGGCTGTCTGACTTCCACAGGTTTATCTAATGAGACAGAAATGAAAGAGGACAGGGATCAAACCAGTTGCAGTCCCCGTGATGCAGACTCTTATTCAGTAAGTCATTATCACTCTGATCTTAACAGCATTTTCACTGTCTGCTTCTCTCCAGAGGGTTCCATTCACCAGAGGAGACAAACAAATAACACACTGGTGTTGGCTTTGTCACATGCAAATCAGCACTTTATTTTATTTATTTATTTTTTTTCTTCCAGCATTTCACTCAAAACCAGCATTTGGTCACTGTACTGATATGGGCTATTGATTGTATTTCCCACTTTTTTCTTTTGATATTCTCCCTAAATATTCTGTTTTGCTTGTAAAAGTGAAGAAGTCGAGCTTTTCCTGGAGGTTTATCAGTGCTGGCCTCTCTCTGCGGGGGTGCTGCTCAGATTGCACCCCACAGACATTGTCAGTTCTCTCAGAAGAGGCTCTGGTTGCTTACCTCCACTTCTTGAGTTTAGTGGGCTGGAAGGAGCTAATTTGATTGACTTCCACCTCCATTTTTCCCCCCTCTCTCCTCTCTGCCTTATACCTCGCAGTCCCTTGACAGTAAGAGACCTTTCTGGTCAGTGAGTGTATTGACAGGCAGTCAGTTAGCACTTGACATGTCAATGCTCGGTCCACTCCAGTCCTGTTAGGTTCGGGGTGTTTTTTTGTGTATTTCTCATTGATGCCATTGACTCATTTGCAGGCAATCTAACAGACTGTGGCAGTGTTATCCACTATGTAATGCTCCACAGTACATTAAAGGTTGTAGTTTGGAGAGGGGGGGGGGTATTCATTTATAGGTTCTTGCATTCATTTATATACAATTCACAAAAATTGCAGCAGGTTGCATTTCAAATGTGAATCCTCGCATGAAAGTGTTTTGTTTTGTTGCATTTGTCTTCTGCTGCAGCTGATTGCGTATTCTTATGCAAAGCTGTTGCTTTTCCTACACCCCCAGCCCACACATGTAATCCCTGCCATTTGGCTCTGAAATGTAAAACCTAACCTTCTTCGGGCCCCCAGGGGAAAACAAAGTCACTATATGTTGGTAAAAGTTGTCAGGTGCTTACGTTTTCTTCAAGAAAGCTGTAACATTTCCTCGTACCTGTTCCTTTAGTTGTTCGGAGGCAGGTGTAAACAAGTAACTTCAGTTTGATTCACTGCAGAAGTTCTTTTTAGTTTAGTTTTCTAAGTTAGTAATTTTTTCCAGGAGAAAGGTCAGAGTGTATAGGCCAAAAAACATGAGCGGCGTCATACTGATGGATTGTGATGTGTGTGTTGTGTCTGTCTGCATGTGTGTGCACGAGTGATAAGAAGTGTAAAGAGTGTCAGGGCGGCACGTGTTTGTCAGTGTGCTTCTACTCTTCTCCGTGTCAGGTTGGCGCATATATTTTTTGAAGGATCCATATTTGTCTTGCAGAACATGAATATAAACATGACTCCAAAAAGTGCCTCACGCGCGGCTCTTTGCGGCTGCTCTGCTGCGGACTGACATCCCCTCCCGTCTCCTGTTTTTCTCCACTCACCTGCAAAGGAGGCGTTGATGGGTGTGCGGCGCCCCTATTTCTGTAGTGTTGGTTAAATTTACTCCCCACCTCGCATCTCCAGAGCCGAGAGAGGGGGGGGGTGAGGCTTTGTCTGCCCCACTGGAACTCCCCCTCTTCCTGGTCCAGGAGTGCCATGCGGGAGCCCCTGTCCCACCAACGCTTGAGACATAAATCAGACACACCGTTGACAGCATCTTACAGTGCAGCAGGAGGATGGGGAATTACATGAAAAGAGTGGTATTCATGACAGATATTTTCATGGCTGGTGGAAAAAATAAACAACGAGATTTTGGAGGAGGGGTCTTTTTTTTCTTTAGGGTAAACAGTTTGCTGTTTAAATGCACTCACACTGAATGAGAAATTCCCCCAAGTGTTAAATATTTGGAAAGTGTCATTGCTGGCTGCTGATAAAAGACAATCGTATGCTGCATCAGGGAGCGCTGCAGATGACACATGGAGAAGCATCCTTGTTTTTGTCAGATGCACAAAGAGTACCTGCCACAATAACAGCCCCTCTCCCCTCCCCGTGCCGTACGCACAGCCTAAGATATGACATACTTAATGGAAAAGCTATATAGACAGAGTTGGTGTGAAGCTAAGAGTGGAATTACTAAAGCTCTACCACTGATACCTTTGGGACTTACGCCCTAATCAGGTGACTGAGGTGGCAGAGCCCAGGGCAGGAGCAGAATTATGACGATTATGGCATGTTAGCACATGTCTGAGGGTGGAGTGGACAGACAGACAGATGAGTTCATCAGTGGTAGGATCAGCTAGCTCCCATGCTGATCGGTAACTACCACCCGACCCTCACTATGTCCTCACGCACAGTGGCCTCTCATTAGCAGGGAAGAGACAGTCATGGTCTCTGTACATATAGTTTTTCTTGCAGAATCATTTTATAGGCACTGAGGAGCAGGTTAGCGGGACTCCTTCACACCATCTTGTATGTCATGCACGCTGAACTAATAACTTTCCAGCTAATAGATGAGCATGTTGCAATGTCCTTTCAGGTCAGACGTCACAAGCATGGAGGGAATTAAAAATGCCTTTACCACAATTTTGATTTTGACTTTGTAACATGACTTTGTTATTTAAAAAAAAAAGGCATATTACTATCAGATAACCTTTGGGGAAGGAGGCTCTTTAACATTGAGCATTTCACTTGTCTTTCAACATGTGTGTGAAAACATTTCATGCTTTCTGACCGTGTGTGACCCTGCATTGTCAGAGAAAAATGCACTGTAAGCTGGTAGGCATGTCAAGCCACAGTATGGGGTCCTTACTTGTGCTATAATCCCAGCCACGGCCTTTTAACCCTCTATGGCTCGCCATTCTCTCCACTGCTCTCTCCTCTCTTCGCACCTGACAGTGGAACACGGAAAAACAAATGGAGACCTTGAAAACCATAAGGCACTGCTTGTTTGCCCTCTAAGTTGTTCTTTTTCCCCCCTCCTTAACCAGATAGCTGCACAATCTGTGTTTGTTTGTAGATTTACTAGAGTTTTGTTTGGAAATATAATATCTTCGGTGGAGTTTTGGCCCTTCTTAAATTCACAGCCTGGGGATGGTATTGATTTGCTGTTCACAGAGTCTGTCTCATCTCTGATAAGGGCTGCAGTTTCTTTTTTCTTTTTTATCCAGGTGAATGTTTTCCTCCCTGTCAGAAAGTCTGTGCATGATGAGATGCTGCGTCACTTAGATACAGGTTGTTTCACTCCTGTGGATGAAGCCCCAGAGCTCAGATTTGTTAAAAATGTCTCCATGAAATCTGTGTTTTAGTTTTGAGGCGGGAGCCATATCGTTATTTGTGCTTTATTCTCTTATTTAAAGGTTGTATGAAATTCAATTTTCATCAGATGTAATCTGAAATTAGTTAACCACACATCATGATATAATAATCAATTTCAGGATTGAGGTCTGCTATCATACTTTATTGCCCTCCTACGTAACAACTGCAAATACACTGTAAACTTGATTTCACTTTTTTTCTCTTACCTCCCACCACCCCCCTCCACTTTTACTAATAAAGCCACGTTCCCTGCTGATGGAAAATTGTCGGTTTACCTCGAGCTGCGGGGGGCCTGGCAATCAGTCCTTAGAAAAGCAGTGCCAGGTTAACCTGCTGTGATAGTGGACTCTAGGGACAGTGCCCCACCTCTGCTTGACATGCAGGGGCTCTGTTCACCAATAAGAGGCATGCCTAACGCACAATAGAGTTGTTCCCAGCTTCTTTAGTTTAACGTTATAAACAACAACCTTCTGGTCAGACCTGTGCACGCTTAAAACGGTTTCATTATTTTTTCATACCACGCCTGATTGAATTTTTTTTTATTATTTTTTGTTATTGTGATGAGCATGATGCATTTTTTCCCCTCCACTTCCTAATTTCACGTGAATGGCTGATTGTTTTGATTGCCTTGCTACCTTCTAGCTAAGCTAACAATAGCGGCATACATTAGAAACACAAAAGGAAAAGCTTTTGAGAGTCAATCTCGCCCATCTCCTAGAGGAACTGTTAATGGGACACTTACAGTATGGGGGTTCACAAGTCTAGGATTGAGATGCGCAATCGGTTGTTGCGTTTCTACACCTCTCCACTAACTATAGGGCCAGGCTGAATATAGGGAATCACATGACTTGAACAATAGACAGTAACCTAGAAGTACTTCAAGTGGTTCGTAACCTGAGCACGTCAAAGCATTTCTAATGTAGATGCTGTCTGAATCACAAGCTATGCAAAACTGGAAGAGCACTGGAATTGGACAATTTACCTGTTGTTGGATTTGGATGTGTATGTAAAAGAGTATTTACATGACAATGCGCGGCCAATCATTGGGCCCACAATGCAAATTTATTTTGGTGGTAGAGCACAAAGTTTTAGAGCATGGTGGTGGGCTGCTCGGCTTTTGTTCCCAGCCACAGATGGAGCAGCAGTTTACCCTCACAGAAGGGGTCATTATCAATCAGACTCCAGAACACACTGCAGCGTCGGGTCATTTTATTCAACCACGGCTACTGTGAGGCTCAAGTGTGTAGTTGGCATGGTGTCAGGAATCGAGGTGTCATCTGCAAGCTAATCACATTTCTCATGCAAACCCCTTTGTATCGACTCGACCACATTTGATTTAATGTAGTGAATTAATTATACCGAGTTGAAACTGGGAACTTATTCAGATGGCAACAGACGAAGTAAGCAAACCACTTTGTGGTGTGTCACATTGGACTTGGCTTTTGGTTTCTGTTTTCACCCCACTCAACTGCAGCCTACTTTTCTGTGTTCAATTAATGAGAGTCAGTGGGGAGTTTATTTTGTATTGTTTGGTCATTACCGCCTGTATATGCTTGCAGGCACTGCAGAGTTGTATAATAGCAATCTAAATATCAATATTTTATTTGAAAGTAAACTATAATGGTGGTATTGGTCCATAGATGGCTCTGTCCTATAGCTCCTGTAGTCCAAAGTAGTCTCAACATAGTTTAACGTTCATGCTTTCCACAAGATGAACCCAAATGTTTGGTTCATTCAGTGAAGACTGACACATCTCATCAGCCTTAGCTCTAGTTTGTGATGAGTGATAATTAGTGATGGTTAGCATGGTAGCATGACTAAAAAAAAACCCCAAACCAAAACAAAACAAGTAAGAGGCCCACTTAACCTCAGCATGGTAGCAATATCGTTGCGAGCATGCTAATTTTAGCATTTAGCACAACATGCTACCGTGCCAGAGAAAATCCTCAGTGAGCCACTAGAAAGGCTGAAGATACTCGGTCCAATTCTGCCTCCTACAAATTACATTCACACAACAAAACTGTTTCCCCAGTTACATTATGGTGGCGATGTATCTGCTGGAAGAAACTGTCTGACCATGCTTCTGATCCCTATACACACACACAAACACATAGATATATATTTGTATATACTTGCCAAATAGAAACCATTCATGTCATTAATGTAATTGAGGTGCAACTCTGCTGCCTTTGCCTTTGCAAATTAATACACATATAAACACGATTTATAAGAGACAGAGCTGTTGAGACTTCATGGTGAGAAATAACTTTCTTATTGGAGTTAAAGAGGAAGCTGCTGTAGCACAAGATGAGTCGACAACAAGTGGTTTATGAGGCTCCTATCTGCACTCCACGCTGCTGCTGCTCTGATGGAGTTGATGCTAGGATTCCCAGAATATGCCTCCCCTGTGTGTTGTTGTCTGTCACTTAATTAGCTGCCAGTTTTACCACCACATGCTCCTCAGGTATATTTGTTTGTGTTTGTGTGCATATGCAGCAGAGAGAACGCATGCAGGTGCTGCTTGTTTTGTGAATTACAACTGAAGTGTTCATGTTTGTTCACGCAGCCTATATGTTTTTCTCACCATGTGCGAAAAGCACGCGGGATGACGGTTACATGTTTCATACATATAGGGGTTGAACCCCCCCCCCCAATAAATTCAGGTGTGAATGACTCTGAAAATGATATTTTCTCTCAAAAAACATGTGAAACATAACAGATGCATATTTCAGAGCTGAAATTGGAACAAAGACACAGGAGGCAAGTTGTTTTCTGACGGAGACAAACCGAGTCAAGTTATTCCATAGCATGCAAGAATAAAGATCATTAATGAAACGTAGACTGGGCCCTGAATGCATTCCTCTGCTTTTCCACTTCAGATAAATTCATGTTTACCTTCTTTGGCCCCTGGCTTTAATTTGTGAGCAAGCCTGACCTGACACTGTGTTGGGATATTCATCACATCCCTTTGAGTCAATTCATTTAATTATACGAATCTGCCCAGGGTGCCAGCACACAGCCGCATCTGAATGTTGCTTCTTCAATCTGCATGTATAAACAATATCAGCAGCCAGGAGGAGCTAAGATGACCAATGGACACACTCCGGTGCGCTGGATATGTATACTTGCTGCGGGAAGTTTGTGTGACTACAAGGAGAGGCAGCCGAGTTTGTCGGAGCCGATCCACGTGTGGTGTAAATGGCAAGAGGCCTCCTCTGCACCACACACTCTGTTAATTGGGAGGAAACAGCAGTTGACATAAGTGTGGAGAGGAGATGAGTGTGTAACCATTAAAAGGCTCCCCTAGTTCTTTCTAGATGTAGTAAAAAACACATTGCTTTCACACTTATCAGAGACAAGATTTTTTTTTTCACGTTAGCATCTTTTGTGACATATGTGAGATCATACAGTCGTCACCGTCCTCCTCCTCCCTCTCTTGACTGTGTTGCACATCTGTGTGGTCCCGCTGTTCAGTTCACTTCACACGTGCATGTGCTTAAACCAAATTAAATTCCAGAATGATTTTTTTTTTTTTTTTTGTGAATTCA
>OMNW01003484.1:2480-18742 GCA_900303245.1 Selene dorsalis
TGAGCCAAGCCCCAGCTGCCTGGTGACTCCCTCTGCCCCTTCTCTCTCTTTCTCTCTACTCAATCCAGTCTTAGGCACAAACACACACACACACACACACACTTCCTTTGCTGCTTCCTACACCCATGCCCTTGTGTCATTATTGACTCATTCTCCTTGACTGCACCTCACCCATCCAGCGCCTGCCACTCATTACCACAGGGCACTGGGGACTACAGCATGCCCTATCCTCCAAGATTACAACAACACAATTTCACACAAGACTACAGCAGAGACTAAGACAGTGACAAAAATGAAGACATCCATATATATGAGGAATTTTTTACCTCAACTGTGCATAAAAAATCTCCAAAGACACAAGACACTCTCTTCCCCTATATTTTACCCTCTAGCATGTACACATGATTGCTTAATCCTTATAGATTTATCTTTCTGCCAACTGCCATGCTTCCAGAGGTGTCCTTGTTATGAAACCCTCCAGATATCCCAGTTGACTGCACATGCACTATCAGAAGCATAAATCACTCCACACCGAAAAGTAAGAGTAAAATGTAAGCTATACTCACAGGGGAGAGAGGAGGTGTGACGGTAAAGCAGCTGTCATCATACTTTCTCCATGACTGCTGCTCATTAATAATTTTTTCACATACACAGTGAGACTTGAAAACATCCCCGCAAAGCAATAAATTGGTGCCTGTGTAGTATGAAATAAACAACCTAAGTCATCAATCTAAATGTGTGTATTGCTAAGACACACTGGACGCTGAGTCATGACATTTCACTCTCTCCCCCCACCCGAGTGAGTCACTAAATGGCATAAACTAAATCAAGACCAGTCTCACCTGCCGCAGCTGTGCGTGGCAGTCTGAACCGGGGAGGTGCGAGGGTAAAATGTTGATTCACTCGCACCATGTTGGTATACAAAGCTTTGAAATGAAGGGGAATAATTACCTGTATTTACAGAGAAAACCTAAAGGTTGACAGGTCTGTTTATAACGCCACATAGGCCAACAGCTGTCAAGTGTGTTTGACATTGAGCAGGCCGGGATGTGTTGACAACATCTATTTACAAAACAGCTGTGGCGCTAACAACGTCTAATGTTAAAGTGTCTGACAGTGAGAGACCACCGACCTGAAAGTGTGCTGGTCCAGAAAAACAATGTTCCCCCTGGCTGCAGTGTTTGCTTTGGCTCCATGATGAACAGAATTTTAAATACGCCATCTAAAATCTATTATTATATTCTTCAACATGAATGTCTAACGTTAACACCATTAAATACAATTAACGTAAAAAAAACAAACATTAAATACAACGTTAGTCTGAATTGGAGACAAATTGACCCTCAACCTTAAGGACACACACACACGTTGCTAAATCCCCACCTTGAGTAAACTAAGATGTCAGTACAGTGTGATGACAGTGTAGCACAGAAAGGAGCTCTGTGCTGCGCTGCTGGTGAGACTGACGTGTACTCTTTAAGTGTTCGCCAAGTACAATAGTGAGAGGCGATGGTCCTGGTCTCTGCTAATTGAGTCAGCATGCACTGCTGCTGGTCAGAGCGACCTTTGGAAGCAGTAGATTGACTCCCGGCTTTGGGGAACATTAATAACACAGCATACGAGCACATACAGAAACACAGTCTGGATATACTGTACTGCAGATGTCATGAGTTTGAAACAAGGAAAGGTCAAAACACGGTACATGGCTGGATCACATTTGAAAAAAATTGAGGACACAGTTGAAAATATGGGACCACTGAAAATAACTACTTTGAATGTAAAGTAGGTAAAGGCTACAGGAAAAGTCCTAGATGAATCTATTTGCTTCTGTCTTCCCTGCTCTACTCTCCATGCTCACATATGTTGTTGCTGGTAAATTGCTGGCTTCACTGTTGCAGTCCAGCCAAAGAGACTGAAGGGCTTCTGAGATCTAAGTAACAGCTCAACAGGTTGTAACATTTAAATAAAAAATGAAGAATCACTGAAAAAAAAGAAAGAAATTAAAACAGGAAGAGAACATCAAACAACAAAGTCAAACGAAATGAAAGAAATTTCATAGCCGTGTTGACAGCATGCTGTCATGAAGTCTACAACAGCCAGCATCCATGTCACTAGCTTGTTGTTGGACAGAAAACACAGCTGTTAATCAGACTGCACTTGTCTGCTTCTAACTACTTATGCTGTAATGACAGAAAATTATTACACAGTTTAAATGCACAAAGCTAACCTTGTTTCTGGTAAACCACAATTTCCACTAAGTCTTGAAGATATGATTTAGTGAACAGTGGTCTGTTGTCTGTCCAGTACATTGATGGTGACATACCTGCACGACGGGGTGCCCTCCAGAGAGCGCCTTCACAGCCCCTCGGCTGCCTTCGGTCTCATAGTGGGCCCTGTGGTGGGACTTAGGCTGCACCTCGATCTGCAGGTTGTATGGGCCGGAGCAGGACGGAAGCTGCCAGTCAAGAGCTGGCAGTGATGGGCTGGAATAATATGACACATTGCTTGTTATCAGGATATGGTAACACTACACTGAATTTCAACTTTTTTTTTTACCGTACCACTCATTGATATAATAGTGATTTAAATTGTATCCAGTACACTTGTGGCTATTCTTTCTTTAAAAAAAAACTAAAAGAGAAGTGATGTGTTTTTTTCTTTATTTTTGTACTGTTCTATTCTTACAACTGGAGTCACATTTGATTTGCCAGAGCAGGAACTGCAAGGTTGCCGTTTTTCCATGGTTCAATAGCTGCCAAGGAAGTGCAAATCAAAAAGTCCTAAACTTGCTTTAAATTAGCTTCAAATTAGGACACTTAAGTGTAATCCAACTAGCTTGATCCCTCTCCATTTCATCATGGTCTATAATCTAATCAATTGAAGTCATTCGCTGACGTGTGTAATTCCTTGGGTCTGGGTAATAATTAGAGTCCCTTTTTGTAAAAAAAATAATAAATCAGAGTCGAATGTGCCCTGGTTAGAGGGAGCAGTGTGTTTTCTATTATGGTGTGACAGGTGGAAACAGACGCTCAGAGTTAAGAAAGTGACAGTGGGTGGAAAGACATTTCTAGGGCACAAAAACAACTCTCACACCAACTGGAAACCAGCCTGTCCTTTGATACAATTATTATGCATTCCAAATTGATAACTGTAAAATTATAAAACACAACCACACAGGCACTGCAGACAATGGAGTTATACAGTGGAATAAGGTCAGCAGCACGCCCTGCCTTCCAGCATGATATCTCTTTCTCATAGCTACAGCTGGCCTCCCTTAACATCATTGTTCCCGAGATGCAGGGCCAGAGCTTCCCATGTGAACACCGTGGAGATATCTAAACCAAAACAAACATGTGCAAGACAATATTTCTCTATGCCGGATGCCTGGTAAACGCAACCCCCTGACCTGAAGGGTGGCTCAACTGAAACCAATCTCTGGCATCTTTGTGGAACTCGCAGGCTGTTTGTTGACCCAAAACGAACTGATTTCCCCCTCCAGGGCTTTATCTGCCCAGTCAGTGCATGACATCACGTTAACTCGACAGAAAGAGATGGGCTGATGGCGTAGCGGGCCGGAGTGGCGAGCTGCCTGATTAACCCACAGACTGCTTCCCCTTCAGCAAGACCTGTCACCATTACTTCCTGTTGCTCACTATCTTAATCAAACACTTGATTTCCGACAGGAAAGAGTGTTATTGGCTTGGAAAAAATGTTACAAGGGACACAACTGAGATTGAAAAAAACTTACCTTGTTCAAAAGTAAAAAATCAATGACATACTTGAGCGCATGCATATACACGTGTGTGTGTGCGTGTCTGTGCGTGTATGTTTGTGTGTAGGTTGCTTTAGCAACAGTAGCACACACACATGCTAAGCAACTCCTCCCTGTGAAATATGATTTATGAAATAGTTTTGATCTTCAAAGAGAACTCTTTTGGAAGTGAAGAGCATGCAACTTTTGGATTTCTGCCTTTTGATATGGCCTTTGAAGATTAAAAACTAAAACAATCTTGTCCTTGCAATGAATAAATAAAACTAAATGTGGAAACGAAAAGACAACAACGGAGCGCAGTGGTGGCGCTACTGGATGAATTGTTTTTCTTTTGCTGAGAAAAAGTGGTCCTTAGGCAGAACGTTAGAAACCATTAATCGGTCTAAATTAGTAAACACTTGTTTGCGCTTCATTGTCTTTGCACGGCAATTAAGAGGCAAGACTGCGGGTTTGGTTTTACACTGACTGGCTCAATCATCTTTGAAGTGTTTCATCTTGTGGATTTGTATAATTAACTTTGGTACAGAACAACTGAGTTTATTTAACAGATGCCAGAGCGGGGTCACATACCTGAGGTAAGGCTTGGGTTTAGACCAGGAGTACGGATGCTGGGGCACGTCCAGGAACCCTCCACAATAGTTCTCCTTCTTGAGGGCCAATCTGGAGGGGTAGTCCTCGTGGCAGAGCTCCCCATCAGGACCCAGCTCCTCGCCACCTGGCTCCACCTTCAGGCTCATGGAGGGTGAGTGGTCAAGCATTGTCTTCCTTGTCTTGATTGGGATTCCCTCCCCCATGTCTATCACTCCATCTGTGGTGAGAGCATTGATGGCGGCAACGATGGCAGAGTTGGTGTACTGGTTGGTGTTGGCGAGCCAGTTCTCGTCTGTGACGCTGACCCTGGGGGAGCCATGCGGGGAGGGGGCAGGAGACTGGTTGGGTGAACAGGATGTTTGACGGTAGGGGGTCCCGTTGAAGCTGTACTTTCTCTTCCCCCCACTGCCACCTCCATTGTTGCCCCCACTGCAGGAAGGGGAGTTGGGCCTGGAGCCACGAGGTTGAGCTGGCCAGCCCTCCTCAGCCATGGCTCCTATCTGAGGGGAGGTGGAGGGTGAATGGTGAGGGGAGCCTGCTGGGCCACCGGCGTGTGGGCAGGAAAGAAGTGAGGATGAGCCTCGGGGAGAAACACAGGGAGACTGCCAGGGGGAGTTCTGCGGGGAGTTGTCGTAGTTGTAGAAGCCAGACTCATAGGAGGACGCTTCAGAGTTACAGCTACGTGAAGAGATGCTGCTCGCAGGGCTGAGGCAGCTGGGATCACGGTAGCCATCTGCGTTGGGCAACGTCAGCGTGACGATGGAGTTAACGCCTCGTTTGATGATGTGATCCTCACTGCTGCTTTCTTCTACTTCATCCTCAGGGTACTGGCTGTAGGCAGTGATCTCAATGCGGGGGCTTTCCAAGGCTGGAGCCCCATTGGGTCTCAGGCCGTGGGGCAGGTAATAGCCTGACGCTGCATTATCATTCTGGAGATTGTAGCCTGTCTGGTGGCAAGAGGAAACTGAGATGACTGGGCTGGTCTGTAAGGTGTGGTACTGGTTGGCCAAACAGGGGTTTCCCATGCCAAGTGGAAGGGACAGGCTGACATTTGGTGTGTAGCTGTATGCATCTGGAAAAAAAAAAGGAATATATTTTAACCGTAGAGAAGTATAGAGCACGACATTATGGTGGTAATTAACTCTGATTACATTTTAGAACAATACCCCCTATACAACTCTCCACAACATGTCTCGCAGCGACTGACTGCCTCCCTTCCTTATAAACATCTGGAGAAGCTTAGCAATCATCTCAAAGCGGTTACTGTATGTGGTTGCTGTGTACTCGCAAGTTGCGCAGCCACTCTGTTTGTTTGATCAGTTCATCCAAGGCTCTATTTGGCACATCCTGCTGTCATATGTACTCTACAGGAATTCCTCCAGCAGCGCTGATGGATGCTTTATTTGATTGATTGCATCACTCAGTGAATTAGGCCCTCCCCTGTGGAAAACTGACAGCACTCTCGCATCGCTCTGAGCTTGTGATTAAGACAAATAGAGTTTTCTACAGCGTTAAACGGATGCACCGTGGCTCAAACGCAAAAACACACACACACAAACAAAGGGCAAGCACAAGCTAGTACACAAGGAAATCATGGGCAGACAAGTGCAATGACACACAAGCTCAGTCAGTGGAAGCACATACAGCCTGGCAGGTAGGCTATGCCGCTTCAGTTAGCCTCCTAGCAGCTGTCTGCCGTGTCAACAGTTGTAAAACTCATGTCTGGCTTTTATTGATAATGTCAACGTGTGTAAAAGTAGTGACAGAATGAATATCATTCAGTATGAAACCCAGTGAAGGGCATTCCCCTTGATTGGGTGTGCTATATTTGTTAACCACAATGCTGTGCATCACATGAAATGATGAATCCGTCACACACCGCAAAATATGCAGGCAGTCTAAAATTAGTTTACGAAATTCTATTTTCAGAGGTGATTATGCGATATGCATCGCACAAGTTCAGCACACCAAGTTCATTGAGGCTTCATATCTAAGCATGTGATAGAGATGCCAATCTGAGATAGTCCTTTTAAAATTTGGGTGACATCTGTTTTTTCTCCTGTGGAAATATAAAGGTCAGACTCTTTCAAAAAAGGACAAATCACCATGAAAAGAATATTAAAACCCTCCCACTGCCCCTCAGTACCCACCTCTCTCAGGTTCATTCTCACCTCGGCTGTGCTCAAACACATAGCTGGAATCAACCTCTTGCTGTTTATACTGGAAACTCATCTCCACCCCAGTGATTACACACTGAGTTTCAACATAAAAACTAGTATGCCTACAGCTCCGTCTCCTCTGATGCCTCTCTCCTCTGGTTTACCCTCTTCAAGTGCTGAACAGATGATAATCTCCTGCCCACTCCACCCGCCGTGACACACCTCCTTACTTCAGGCCTGACTGACTTTGCTTAGAGTTGCAGCTGTTTGTTTTTTTTTCTCTTTTCCTTTTGAACATGTGTGTGATCAGTGCACTACACCACAACATACTTCACTTCTTCAAACACCCACTCAAGTACACTGGAGCTTTCACTCTTAGCACTTTGAGCTTTTCTTGGTTGCAAACACGTCACGTCTGCTGAACTAACAAAAAATTACACCAGATCATAATTTGTGGGGTGAAACAAATGAAAGAAAAATAAAATGACTCACTCGAGGCAATGCTGGTACCATTGTTTGCAATAGGTTCAAACTGCGGTATAAGCAGAGTTAATTTGAAAACACTGGCTATCATACAGATTATAGCGTGCTCTTTCTGTCCTCCACAATTTTTCTCAATTATGCTATCACGATCAAAACACTCTCTTCCCCACAACCAAACCAGCATGACTAAAGAATGGATGGGTTTATCCATGGGGATTGTGGTCTAGGCTGGGCTCAGACTGACGGGACCTCAGGGAGAGATAGGTGGTAGCCCACAGAAGTCATCTGCAGCCTGTGGAACTAAGAACCCTGGGGCCACTTATTGCACATGGCTGACTACAGGCTATGGCAAAACACCAGTATAGCGTATGTGTGTGTGTGTGTGTCTGAGTTTATGTGTGATAATAAAGCAGCCGTCGGCATAGTGCTGAAGCTGTGTGTGGTTAAGCATGTCTCCTTGTCAAGCAAGTTACCCGGCATCCCTAAACGCACAGATCACAGCTCTCTCTCTCTCTCTCTCTCTCTCACTCACACACACACACACACACATACACACATACACACATGCACATCTGTTACCAATTATAAGACTAAGACTGAGGAACTGAAATGAATAATAATACAGCACCCGACTGTCTGAAACCTCAAAGACAAAATGAAATTCACAAGATCCACTAAAAGCCAGTGACTTCAGCACTGGAAGACAAACTATCAATGATTTCTGATGGACCAAATCAAATTTTACTGCCACAAAAACTTGAATCAGAGACCTTCAAAAATAACCCCTTTTCAATGGCTAACCCGGGCTCAATCATCCTCTGCACTGAAGTGTATCACGGAATCCTTAGCAGCTCTTGGGGGCTATACTCAGTCGACCCCTGAACTCTGACCTTTCGGTGCATGGGGAGATTTGACAACAATTGTCATTTTTAACATCGTAATTTCAATATGAACCGCATGTCTGGAGGAGAGCAGAGGGGGGGCAGCAGCAGTGTAACCCCGTCAACAATCAGTGCACATGATGAGTGGCACCTGCAAAGACAGCTGGAGACACCTAATGGTGTGGATGTTATACGAGTGCATGCCACTCAGTTTACTTCTGATCAGATCACACTGAGCCAAAAAAACATTATTGACGTGGACGCAATTAGACGTGATCTTCTTTAGAAAGCAATGTGTCAAATTAGAGGTGTATACATATTTTTCTGTTAGGGATTTTATTTTACCGTAAAAATTTAAATAAATGAAATAATTATAATATGATATCAGGCAGTCCTAAGTTACACTTAAGTTTGTGCTCAGGTATTCCCGAGTGAATTTATTTAATTATTTCTTTACACACATCTCTCTTATGAAACAGTAGCTCACAGGCTGTGGCTGAAATGCTTGTTCATTTAACACAGATTTTGCACGCGCTTCTCACTTTGCATTAGCTGCAGCATCTTGTGGCGACACATGTCAAAATCACATGAGGACAGCACCAACACCAAGTTCACATTTGAGCGCCTCGTTAGAGCATTTACATCGGACTTCAAGGGTTATATTTTTACCTTCCTCTGCAGACTTCATGTTGGCGGCGAGTGAGGTGAGAAGCTGGAGTCCCCGCTCCTTACCGGCTGTTGCTCCAAAGCTGAACTTGGAATTGACGCGCAGGCAGAAGGGATCCTGCATTCAACAAGCGATGCGCAACTTTTTTTTTTTTCCGGTTGTGAGACTGTAACAAGCGACACCTTCAGCGATGGTAGTGTTGCAGGAGTTGGCTCACTTCATTCAGTTGGATAAAAGCATAGCTCGCAAAGGATTTCACGAAAAGCGAGTGCACAAGTTTTGAAGCACACCGCGGAGGGGCTGCGCGCTCCGGATGGACGGGAGGGGGGGAAATGTTGTAGGCTACTACAATGGATCTGGAGAGAGAGGCGCAGGTAGGAGCTGTTGCGGGGATCGCGGGTGAGGTGAGTTTGACTCTCTTCAGCCCACTGAAGGTTTTCAAGAGTCTCCCCAGGTCGATGACGCAGCGCGCTTTGTCAGAGGGGCCGGCTCCGGTGCTTTTAAAGCTGGAAAACACCCTCCGTCCTCCTGTCGGTGCGCCGCCCATCCACGGATGACGCTGCCGGCTCCTGCAAACTCCTGGACCGCCTGATGATGTCTTCTACCCTGGGATCCCATCGGAGGAGGTAGGGAGGTGTGCGAGGTACGCGTTTGTGTGTGTATCCGTGTGCACGTACACACACAGAGGGAGGGAGGGAGGGAGAGAGAGAGAGAGAGAGTGAGAGAGACAGAGAGAGAGAGACCTACACAGTTAAAGGCCCATGAACCTTGAACTTGACCCTTTGTCCCTTTCTCCTGTTTTCTCTGCTTTGTGTGTCTTACGTTTAGTCTCCGCCATCCTCAGTTATAATGAAATGAGTGTGAGGTTCAGTGTACTGGAAGCCCTCCTCAGCTTCTGTGCAGTTCTGGAGCAGCCAGGGAACCAGAGCAGCTCAGTAGACCACAGGTCAGCTCTCCTCTGTGCAAAGGCACAAGAACTATCGTTCAGTCAGTCAGGGATATTTGCGATGAGGCTGGCTCTCTGTGGTCCAGCCAAAAACAGCAATAACTATTTATTTATATGTATAAATAACCATAAAGTTTTTTGCCACTGCCTTCTAAAATGACCCAAATGGCCTTTTCAAAAAATGCATTTACATTATGCTAGTTTTATTTGTGCTAGGACTTTACTAGAGAATGGTCATGGTCATTGATGAAAAAAACAACAGTTGGGATGTGAGTCAATTTGTAACAGTTCCCACCAACACTGTGCACCACCTGACTCCCTCTTGTGTTTCCGTCTTAGTAACTACTTTCGAACAACAACACATTAAACACATAGGTCAGCAAACTGCATTCTTTCAAGAATCTTACACTTGAGTTTGACGTAACACAAGTATTTTACCAATTCTGAATCGATCCTCCAGGACAGGAAAGTTTGGCATGAGTGCCAGAATGTAAGAATAAATTTTTGGTTGCGAGACCTGCACAACAGAAGATCTATGTGGTAACTTGATGAATTGTTCAGTGAGTGTATCTGCTTCCTCTGTCAGCTTTGTCAAGGGATCCCTTGCTGATCATTTCTAGCTAACCCCAAAAGTTTAAAAATTTTTTTTACGGGGTACAAGACTTATTGCTTTTTTTTTTTTTTTGATAGTTCTGCTCTCTCAGGCCCTTTGATTTTCAACTGGTCATAAAAAAAACTAGAAACTGTGGTTGGAAAAAAAAATTGAAATGAATCACATAATAGTTAAGGCCACAACTTTATAAGTGTAATGGAAAAGAGCAGTCAGTTCAAGGCTTGGGTGGCAGCATTTAGCAGCCAGCAATACTCTGGATAAATTGAGATATGAGATTGCTGGAAAACCAGGACCTGGAGATACAGCCATCTCTCCTTTTAAAAGCTGTCTGTGACTGGTCGCCATAGGAACCCGAGAAGATTTGATTCTCTAGTTTGAATTCAATTGTAATGTAATGTGGAACATTGCTGTGTCACTCAGATAATGTGGAGCTACCGAGGAAAATAGGCACTAGGATATCTGCTCACCAACTATGAAGCAATTAACCGTAGACAGCTTTGGTTGTATACACAGACACAGGGATATAGTTCAAATTGGGGAAAAGGTCAGAGACCCAGAGATCATCAAACTTTAAACTTATTTTCTTTTGCTTTAATGTATGTGTAGATTCTCATTTGTCCAGGTCAAAGGCATCTCTATTAAAGCTTTAATACCTGAGTCATCCACTATTTTTCAGACTAGCCAGTCTAGTCTACACAAACTGATTTGGATAAAGGGCAAAATGTCTTCAAAGACAAAACTAAATCCAGTTGACCTGATTCAGTTTGCTTTAATGAAAATTTTGTTTAGATGGCAGGGGAGACATGTATGGTTGTAAATGTCTGAGAGGTCTCCATCACCTGGTTAAACACATTTATTGACTCTGCCTCACTTGCAGCCAGAACTTAATTTAGCCTCAGAAATATTTAATTGAAAACTTAATCTAAGTTGTTGCTGCATGCAAAGAGAAAGTTATGGGGACAAACAGGCACTCAGACAAATTGGAAATTAATCATTAGAGCATGGTTAGAATGAGTATAGGTGCCTGTGTGTCGGTGTATTTGTCTCGGGTTGTCTCTGTTTATGTCTCTGTCTCTCTTTGTATCTAATCCCTAACTGGGACCACTATAAGCCAAGGCAATGGAACCTACATCAGCCTCAAAGCAGATTAAATATGTTTAGAGAGTCTGTGGCAGATGTGACATCAAATTGTGTTTGAGCATTTGTCTTGTATGGATTTTTGCAAGAGTAGTCATAAAACAGGGGACAGTAAGATGTGAAAATACTAATGAGAGGGTTTTGCATATCCAGTTAAAAGTTCTTTGTAGGGGCTTTAACTGTAAGACCGCACATTTGGCCCTAAAACATCTGAATTTGTTTTCCGTAGTGTGTTTTTGGAACTGGAGGTAGCCATGTCAAATGAGATGCAATGCTCTGCTTCATTAGCCTCCAGTGGCAGTAGCGACGCATGTTTCCTGTTGTACTGCCGACCAGGAGCTGTCACCAGGTTGTTGAGCCTATAAAAGTGTCCTGGTCTTCCAGTTACATGGTCCAATAAACAGAACAATACAAAGAGTTTTCTGCAGGTCAGATAGAGTTGTTGTTGTTCTTCATCTTTTATTGCTTTTATCTGTAATGTAATTACATGCATCAGAATATAATGTATCCTAAACAAGCAGGCAGTTCAGCTCCCCTTTGTTGTGGCCCAGCAGGGTGGGAGCTGATGGAGAGCTGCACTGAAAAAAAAAGGAAAAAGAAAAGCTTTGATATCAAAGACTTTGAGCTAAACTTCATGCTGCGCCAGAGCTTCTCAAGTTGTTTCAAATGAATATGCTGGCAAACAAAATCCCTAATTAGGTGCATAAAATGCCAATTGATTTAAATGTCGTAAATCCTATCTGGGCTGACCTGCTCCCCAGTAGCAATTACACACCTGCAATTAAATGGCAGCATGTAGTCCTTCAGAACCTCATCCAGCTCCAAAGCAGACATTTTACCAGAGCTTAGCTTTTTCTGGCCTGACCTCCTTGAGGAGCAAACTCTTTTCTCACAATGTTTCCATCAGGATATAGGCTTGTAAATCTCAGTCAATGTGGACGGTTTATTGTGGTCAGTTCAGAGGCTTTTTTCAAAGGCATCTTGGCTGTTGCTCACATATTGTATTAGTTGAAGGAAAATTCTCTTTCTTTCCTATATGGTATAAACAAATGCAAATTCACTAAGGTCTGTCACAATAATACAGACTCTTGTAGACTTTAGGTTATGCCTACTTCCCACTTGTGCATGTAACACGTTTTAGCAGCCGGTGGCATGTCACAGTACAAAGACTCATGCTTTCATTACAAAGTCACAGCAAGGAATTGCCCTGCTGCGTGTTAAAAGCCAACAGTCTCCGCCCCTCAACCAAGCTGTATTAGTGTCACAGTGCATGTAAGGGTTATATTGAGCTTTCACTCTTCTTCTTTTGCTACTGCACAGTTTTGTTCCACTCTTACAATCCTATTACTTCTCTAATATAATAGATGTGATCCTTGCTATTTTCTGATTTACTCTTCTTTGTCAGAATGCTAGAGCTGCAATAAAGCCAACTTTGAGTCTGTTAATGCACAACAACAAGACTCTCTCTGCAGCTTCATGTCATTTTTTACTTCGTATTTTCTTTGAATAAGACTCAGGTGGTGTGCTACTACCATTCTGCCCTCAGTGTGTCCTGGTTTTGAATCTGCAAGTTCTCATTACGTGTGTGCGAGTTTCCTTCAGGTGGTTTAGTTTCCTGACACGATCTAAAGACATGAAGGTTATCTTGTCATGGTCTGTGTCTTTTGGTCCCTGTTTAGTTCCTGTTTCCTATTTTATGTTGAAGTTTGGTGTCTTGTCTTCCGGTGTGCTCCCTGCTCATAATTACCCAAATGTGTTTCACCTGTCTTGATTGCACCACCTGTGTCTTCCCTTGTGTATTTAACCTCATTGTCTCCCTTTGTCTTTATTGAATGGTCTGCATTTGTTCCTTGTCCTCCAGCGTTCGTGCTTTTGAGTTTTTTCCCATGAGTAATAAATACTCTTTGTCCCACCACATGCTTGGTTCACAGTCTGCATCTTGACATATCTGAGCTGGAGACTAAGTGTCTGAGTCTCAGACAGCTTTAACAGAAAAACACAAGGTCACTTAGACGGACCTTATTTTAAAACCCAAACAATGAAAACTTTCAAGTTAAAGGAGTTTTTGGTTTGCTATTGGTCAAAAGTTACCTGGCTCAAACAAACAAATAAACCAAAGTCAGAGACGAACGCCTGCGCACGTATCTGATGAATTAGATGCATGAGCTCTTGAGTGTAAAAGGAGTATGGCCGATGATAGCAGAGCTCAGCGTGCCCCAGAAAGGAGCTGCTGGGATTTTCCCGTTGAGAAATCTGCCATCTGTTGGTAGTGTGTGTTCAGCGCTAATGGGATCCAAATATTGTTCCCTTCAATGGTTCTCAGCTTGTCTGTGGAGTTAGTTTTGAAAAAGGAAAGCAGAAGAGGTGACTTGGTTTAAGAAGGCAGCAGCAGACGATGTTGGGGTCTACTACTGTAAGAGTGTTTACTCAGATCAGTCTGTGCAGAGCGCCGTGTGAAGGCCTAGTTTAACAGCCACCAGGGAGAGGAACTGTAGGATGATGACTGGATAATCTTAGTCATTAAACATAATTTATTCATGTCATTTTCTTGCTTTTATAAAGTTCAGAATATATTTATGAATAGTAATGATTTTCCTCCAAAGCTACAAACTAGCTGCAAACCAAGGATCCTGTGATTTCAGAGCTTTAATCCCAGAGGTGCTGCATTAAGTTCACCGCAAACTTGGTATAAGGTTTGTTTGTCTGAGCTTTGCACTCAACTTAAATGTATCTCACTGAATATCTCTATCCTCACACCCTAATTCACTAACTGCAAACATTCAAACCCTGGACTAAGTTCATTTTAATTGGATGTACACTATATGAACAAAGAAGAAAACAAAAACTTCCACTTGGATGCAACGGGAAAAAAAGATAAAACTTTTAACAGAAAGGTCCTTGAACCTTTCAAAACAGTTTTTTGCAGCAATTTATTTGGAGCAAGATAATAGAGCCGAGCACATGGCCAAAACCTCAGAGGCTCAGGTGGAGGATATAAAGGATCAATGAAACACTGGCATCCTCACCCCGGAATTAAAGAACTGCTGTCAGACAGTTGTTATTGACAGCAGTCCCTCTCAAGAAACTATACTTGGCTTTGACTAGTTCAAATTAACTACTGCCTCAACGCTTGATCACACACACAACTCTTCAAATTCCGATGGAAACACATGTCCTCTCTCATTGTTGAAGGTCCTCCTCTTCATAACTTTGCAGCAGGAGTCAGAGCCATTTTCAACCATATAACACGTGTTGGCTACTGTACCTGTTGTAATACTTGGAAAGAGAACATGAGGAAACCTGGGATCTATATCTTCCTATATACATCACATCAATATAGGCAGAGGGCACATGGTGTATACTGTTGGTCATATTTCAGGAAATGGGTGCAACCACCAGCAGTTATCAAAGACAAATTAGCCCAAAAGGGAAGCAGGCATTCAAACAAACAAACAGAATGGAGGCTGCACACTAAAGTGTATGTGGCACAGTTTTAATGATCTGGCTGAGGACTAGAAATTATGGGCAGGTAGTTATACTTGGGTGGGTGATTTCGGGGATGGGGGGGACAGGTGTGCTGGCAGGTTTTGGCCAGCAAAAGAGAAAAGTGTGGAAGAGCTGGGGACAGGTTGCTGAAAATAGCTTGATCTGGAAGAACTGGACCGGATGTTAGAACTGGCAGGCCTCGATAATGGACAAAAAAGCAAAGTATTAAGATGATGCTGTTACCATAGCAACAATAGCTTGAACGATGTAAGAAATTTTAACAGTGAGGAGTTATCAGAGAGGACAATTGTACATTCTTTCAAATTTATTCACAGTGAAAACCTTTGTGCTCTGATAGAAGTGCGTCTCTCATCCTTCCAGCACTTGGACTCCAGGTGTTCAGCAGTTATTTCATCAATGTCAAACAGCTAATAACAGCCACCCTAAATATTTGCTCATAATGTAATTAGCTGCCCTGCCCACCGTATTGAATGGCAGTAATTTGTAAATGTACACAAGTATTAATAGCAGCAAACAAATGAGTGTTCAAGTGTTTGTGATGAGGTCTGGTGTCTGTTTTTATTTGGCTGCTAAATCTTGCCTACTCACATTGGTCTTTCCAAAATATGTCAACACAGGTGCTTTGCAGCTTCTCCTGATAGTCTAGTATTAGTTATGCTTTATTTCAGTTTGCTTAACATTGGGGAATACTTCTACCATCAGCTAGAACAGCAGTGGGAACCATGGTTGGTCAAAAGTATTGATACTGTAAATATGCACAATAAGTGTATTTGATGAAAAGTGCATTGATGGTTTATGTAAACAGGATATCCCAAGAGCAGCTGCATGGTTGTGTGTACTGAGCTACAAAGGCTTCTTTTTCAGCTGTTTTTAAAGAAAGGGGAAATTAAGGGCAAATAACTCCATTAGTTTTCAGATACACAAAGGGCACAGAAAGAGAAACCATTAATATTGAATGTGTATATGTTTCTCACATATGTTCACACAGGCAAATATCGTCTGTGTAACATCTACATTCAGAGCATCACCTTTACCTTTGCTAGTTGCTCCGGTGAAGTGCAGGTCTCTCTTGGGGTGGCCCTGGCTTGGTGTGCTCTGACTGTCTTTGAAGGCGTTATGTGAATGTAGCACACACTCAAACAAACAGCAGTCGGCCTCACTGGTGCACACTACAGAGCTGATTCATCTGTTCACTGAGCCGGTCACCACTAATCTTTCTGTGACTGTGGAAGTTCCACCCACAGCGAGCCTTGATCGTAGACTTCATCCTTACGTGGGGTAAACAAAATCCTGTGCGAAAACTCTTGAACTCGGAGACACCTTAATGAAAATTACAAAATGGGCTGTAGAGGAGAGTTATCTTTGTTTGTTTACCAAAGAGCAGCTTTGGAAGCACTTTGCAAGAACTGGAAGTAGCGAGGGACCAAATAGAAGATATGTACATATGATTACATTGTTTGGAGTCACTGGGGTTATCCATGCTTTTTCTTCACCATTCAATTTAGA
>OMNW01003484.1:19094-81430 GCA_900303245.1 Selene dorsalis
GTTGGGAGCCAAGAGTACTTGGTCTATAGGTGTTTTCTACAGAGAGTTTCTACTTATCTGGTTTTTGCAGACAGGTTTTTAGTGGCAAGCGAGCCACTGATATGGGTTATGTGAAGGCACTTCATTGATGTGTTGTGATAGAGGCTTTGCTTGCCTTTTGCTGGCAATGCAGTTTGCCAGCTAGGTGACCAAGCACAGCAATTTGCACTGCACTGTCTGTGATAAGTACAATGAAACTGCTGAAGAAATGAAGTGAATTAATTCTCCATCCAAGTCATGAGCGAGTGAACGCATATGCAAAGACAGGCAAGAGTGTATTCTGCAAGACCATTTTGATGTGTAGATGTACTACATAACTGTATTAATTGAACTGAGGTGAAATATGAATTAATGGTTCTAAAAAGACATGTATTGATTTGATGTGAAGCCTATATGATCTTAAAGCCCCTACCAAGAACTTTTAACTGGATATGTTTCTGGTGATCAGTGGGAAGATAAGCTACTTCTAAATGGTGTAACTCTTTACCTTTGGGAGGCAGTGGTCAGGTCGGTCCACCGGACGAAACAATTTATGGTGCTCAGACCGGAGACGGCTCGCACGAGCCAGATAAGCGTCATTACGACAACATGCGCTAGAGCTCATGGGAAATGCAGTCTTCGTTCAAGCAAAACGCTACCGCTTTTGTCCACAGGGGTCGCCAAAATCAACACAATGAAAGTTCTTTGTAGGGACTTTAAATTGTTGGCAGTGAATAAACATTATCAAAGTGTAATAAGGTAATGAGGACTAAGCCAAATTCTTGTACTTAAAGCACCTATGATCCACAAAAGCCAAATTCAGATCATTCACTCCTCTGTGATGTATTTCCCTTCATCCATTTTCTGCAGCTCTACCAGGCCTGGGTCAAAGTGCCAGCAGACTGAGAAAAGTGGCCCAGAGGCTTTTACTTTCTTACTTCCTAAAACTCCTGGGGGATCCTGAGCTCAATACCTGTAGGTCTCCCTCTGACATGTTAAAATACAACAACAACAACAAAAACATTGGGGAGGCATCCTCCTTTTGATGTAAAGAACAGCACTTCTACTCTTTCTACTCTAAGGTCCTTGTTTATTTCTGAGCTCCTCACCTTGTTCTTAAGAGTGACACACAGCTTGTTTCATTCAGCTTTCTGTCAGACCTTCATGAGCACGGATCTTATCTGACTTTCATGCTAGGTCTTTACCATTACAACCCCTGCATTACCTCAGATGCTGCACTTGTTGATCTCAAACTCCATCTGTCACTATCTGATGCTTAAGGTGTAATCTTTTTGTTTGATTCACTGGTAACAGGTTGACTTGGAGGCTTCATCAAAGGATGACAATGAAACACTCAAAAAAGCAATTGACTCTGTGTTTCGCTCACAACTCACAACAAAAAAGATCAACCTCTACATTTCAAGTGGCCCATAACAGTTTTGGGGAGGATTTTTGAGTGGCTTTTTTTAGTGCATGAAAAATATCTGCTTAGTTCTGAAACCCAAAAGCAATGGAAAAGTGAATTAGAAAGTATCCCTGGTATTTCTTCTATAACTTGTCTTGATGTTACAATTGTTTGCAAATTTTGCAAACAATTATGTTTTTTGGTATGAATGCAATTACCTAAATGATCAGCTTTTGTATGTCCTGACATTTTATATGTTAATCAGCATTTTAGCACATGAATACGGCCAATATATTTTATATATCGTGTGTGATTGAAAGATTGAATCCACCGTTATGTCACAAAATAAGCAGGCAATGGGCAAAATATATAGATCGGACTCTGGCTGTAACACGATTGTTCCAGATTATGTTCTGTTGCTTAGTTTGAGCTACTCGTGAAATAGTTGTACAATTTGATTTCAGAACCTCAACATAGGTAATAAACCAAAACAGTGTTTCTTCCAGATGTTTGGTCAAAAACCTGGACTTTTAAAGTCTGAAGCTAAGTTGTCTGTTTGGTTGGAGCTCAACTGAAGAACTGCAAAACAGCTGAGATGAACTTTTCTAAACTGTGACTAACGCAGAGTTACTCCAGTCGAGACCCAGAGTAAAAAAAATAGAGAGCTGAGTGTGAGCACCACTAGTGAGTCCCCATAAAACCCTTCAAACATGTCTTGTTTTGCTTCTTTATGTTCTTTTTCTTACAAAAAACACATTCTCTGCTACAGTTATCTGGCCACAGTTTATGAATACACAGATCTGTTCTGTGTTTTTTGACAAACATGTATTTTTTTTTTGATTGCTAAAACACTAAAATCAAAAGTATTACTCAATTATAAAAACCCTACACTCGAGGAGCAAAACATCGGCCCAGATTTGCACCATAAGCACAATGTCAGCCTCACACTTTTTGCAGAACAATACACACGGTCATTTGCATTTGCAACATTAGACACTGACATATGTGATGTCACTTCCTTGTAATGCCAAAACACACCCATGAGCCAATTGGTTAAACACAACTATCGGGTACATAAACACATGACTGCTTAAGTGTAGACACACTAAAACAGGGTTTGAGGAGGAAGTGAAACAGTATGAATACAGAATTTTGCATGTTGCTTCAAAAAGGTCGGTGTTTCCATTTTGTACTTTTTTAGATGCTATTTTAATGTTATTTTTTAATCATGTTTTTGGGAATAAGCCTCTAGTGACTGGTCAAAATGCGCTCTTGATTACCACATCTCAAGTAGGACGTTTGAAAATATACTTTCGTTTTTCATAAAAACAAGATTTCCATGGTTCTGTGTAATTGCATTCTCACATGACAAGACCCTGACACACAAATTAGTCACTCAGTGCAAAAATAATTGGAAGATGAGACCATTCTGATAATTATCATAGTTTGATGACTGTTAACCAGACTTAGTTTAGACAAAGTGCCTTTTTGAACCTCCAATGGAAAAAAATAAACTGACCAGTTTGGCAACAGTGCGCCTTGTTTCACACCCAGTGCCTGGCAAAGAGCCTGATGACAGGACGGCATCCAAGGAAGAGGGTAAAAAAAGAAAGACAGCAGCAAACAGATTAAGTTGTACTTCATCTCTCCTCACAGACTGAACTCATGTTGGTATTAAATCAGCAGGGTGCAAGTTGGTGAAAGGAAAATGCTTTTACTGCCTAAATGGGAATAAATAAATCGTCATCTTCAGTTTATTTCCTGCAGCTCAATTTTAGTTTCTTGCAAATGCTCTTGGACCAGTCGCTGCACAGCTCATATTTTAAATCGGAGTGCTTGCAGGTAGCAGGGAAAGTTGATTTGTGACCGTATTAATGAAAATCTTTATTTATCTCATGAACAACTGCAATATAAGAATATATGTAACGGCATTCCTGGTTGCAGCCAGGGGCTCACACATAATCAGTGTAGCCCTGGGCCTTGTTGCTGTAACATTTACAGCCATATTCTAATGTTTGCTTGATGCTGTCATAGAGTTGTGTGTTTTTATGTAAAACAACCAGGCTCCTGGTTTGGCTTACATCTGACAGTGTTCAGTCTGCTCTGGTGCACCAGTGTTTGGATTGTTGGCTCACTGAGGATGAGTTTATTGGAGTTTAGAGAGTTCGAACTTGTGGTGGAGTGCACTCGGCCTGATGCCAACAACTTTTAATCAGTATTTTTCCTCAGCCGTTGTGCCTTGTTCCATTTATTATTCTTATGTGGAAATGAAATCACTTCACTACTTCTATAAGCAGGTTTGGATGGATCGCTGGTGGAGTTCTTGGCTGCGATGTTGGCAAATGAGAATTCAGATCCTGCGTACTTATGAGAGTACAGTAAATTAAACATAGTTTGCAGAGCAAGCATCACTGCTTTGATTGCTTGTTATTGTCAAACAATGACTTCCAGCCCTGTATCAGGATCAGACTGACGCTGACACTTTGTGATTCCTATATTTGCCACAGATAGAAAGAGAGAATCCCTTTTACACTAGACCACAGATTTAAATGACTGCGTTTTCAAACCTAAACAAAATTGCCATTTTGTTTTTCACATGTCATTTGACTTGAACAGCACACAAAGTCACTAATGACCATTGTAAAGGAAAAAGAGAGAAAAGAAAGTGAGACTAGAAATGGTGTGCAAGACAAAAGGAGAGAGAGAAAATGAGTCTTAGAATTTCTATTTAGGATAATGATTGTCGTACGAAGGTCCCCCAGGGGGCTCTGTCATAAAAAAAGCAATTGAAAAGATTGACTAAAATGAGCAGTGTTCAGGAGAGTGAAGACGGACGGAAATTAAGCCTTTAGAATTATAAAATCCATCATTGGGATTGTTCGGATCAGGGATTTGTGTTACAGTAGACTGGGAAAGTACATGAAATGAGGCCCTGTCAGTTGTTCTTAGTCAAATGTTGCCTCCTGGATACATTCTCACAATTGATGCAGCAATTTTAGGCTCATATAATGGAGACAATTTACCCTATTACTCTATGTAAGACCACTCAAAGGAAAATCAAGTTTTTAACCTGTCTTTAACCATGTCAAAGTGCGTGTGTGTGTTTTAATACAACGGAAGTCAACAACATG
Source organism: Selene dorsalis (assembly GCA_900303245.1). Taxonomy (NCBI): domain Eukaryota; kingdom Metazoa; phylum Chordata; class Actinopteri; order Carangiformes; family Carangidae; genus Selene; species Selene dorsalis. Next base: position 23,649 of record OMNW01003484.1, read on the forward strand.
ATTGTGTGTTTCCAGATTGAAACTCCAGTGAACCACAAAAAGTCTTATAAAAATGGATATAGTGAGCAAACTAAACCCTTGAAGTACAGAAAGTAATGGTTTTTTAAGGCCACAACCACCACCACTGTGTCATCAAGTTGCGAGCTAACGTATCTACTAGTTATTCATTACACAACCAACTTCTCATTTGAGTCTGATGTGACTCGTGAGCCTGAATCTCTCTGATGTGTCCTCATCCAATGCCAGAAACACTCTGCCAGCATTACACGAATGTGCGACTGATGCTGTGGAGAAGAGTTTCACACCGATTGCGGCAGTGTTACATTGCTGCTGCTGCCAGTTCTGTCTCTCTATGTAGAGTTTTTGGACTGGATGTTGGAATGTAATGTACTCCACTGGTTAAAAAATATATTTATATATTTTCATGTCTGGGTGGTATTCAGAGTAAGCCTAGATATACACAATTATAGTGGACACTGTTCACTTTGTGTAATGGTGCTGGTATGATGTGAGTATGACATCAACAGCATAGATGTGTTTTCATTTTTTCTGAGGGAAAACCATGCAAAACTAAACATGTTTTCAATTAACTTTATTGACAGAGTTGTCAAGCGACAGAGGAAATTAAACTTAATTTAACTTAAAAGACCTTTATTGTCCGTTACGGAAATTTGTGCTGCACAATCCTCACATTTCCTCTTGACACAACTAAGACACTCATATGAAAAAAGAGAAATTGATTCACAACAAATAGATAATTATGTATGTTGTATTATGTCTTGTCATTGGGAGATAAGGGGGAAAGAAATGTGATGTAAAGGAGGCACACACTCCACAAAGTGAGTATGTGACATTGGTTGGACAGGTGAACACCTTCACCCAAATGAAGTCTTCTCTCAGTCTAAAACTAAACCAAGCTTTATCCACAGCCTTGACATCAGAAAATGAACAGTGAACTCTAGTAATACAATTGTCTGACCAGAAAATGATTGTGTCCTTCTGGAAGGAAGTTTTTAAAAACTAGTTGCTTTATATTGTGAAATTGTTGAAGCAGTTGCTAAGAGTTTTTCAAAAGTTTGCACAGCTGTTGATTTGTTATGAACGGATATGTTGGTCATATTACCGCATGGTGCTTAGAAAAGTCAGACTAATATTCACCAGAGATCTTCATTTCTGCTTGTTTAATATCTGCAGTCTCGGTCTGCCCTTGGAGATTGCCCTGGTTTGCACCGAGTGACGACTACTTTGTCTTCCAGTTATGTGCTTTTTGCTGAAGCTCTGTTTGTGTCTATGACCTATGCAGCAGATGTTCTCTATGTCATCTAACTTTTCCTCCAGCTCCCCTCCTCTGTGACCTACTTTTATTGTCATTATTTCCTCTCCCTTTCAAGCTTTAATGATCCCTTTTTTCAGGCTGTGCATTACCTCTTTTATTTCTATTACCTGTCCGGTCTCCTCCAAAACACAATCCCACATTCATACACACATGCATACATCCCCATAAAGTATCCCACAATCAAGGGCAAAACCCTAATTCTACTCTGAAATTGGAAATGGGTTGGGAAGTCCGTAGCAGTGCAGACACATTAAAGTTAATAAGCAGAAACGGCTATACCAGACCCTGTGGTCTCTTTTCCTTTTGCCATGCATACGACTTTGCAAACATGTCGAGCCAAGTGGAAGAATTCAAAACCATCATATTAAAGAAAAAAAAAGCCTTTTTAACCCAACAATGTGAAGATATGTGATAAATCCCAAGCTTCTCTCTCATTCTTTCTCCTCATCTGTTTTCTTTATCTGGATGCATTTTTGTGCGCCACATCAAGAATTAGGTTTTTATGACCACGAGCTAATAAAAGCTCCCGAGAGAGCAGGAAACAACAGAAAAATGAATGTGCGTGCCTGTTTTACATTAGACATTCATGAGTTTCCTTGTAACTTTCAATAATTCTTTTGTGTTCACTTTTTTTTAATGTGGGGGGGGCAAGGAAATGGAGCAAAGCTAACATGACACAAGGAATCAATAGGCCTGCACGAAACGAGGTTACGGGAGCCTGCTCGGTGCACTAATTCCTGGCCACAGCCTCTGCAGCCCTTTAATTAGTTTATTCGTTTCTAAATGCAGACAGAAGATTTAAGAGTGCTCTCTTTACTTGTTCTCTGACCTAAATGGAATAAATTGGGCTGGGATTAGTTCTCAGCACAACACTCAGCATGTGATTGGTGAAAAATGATTCCTCCCACAGGACACTGTAGAAGCCAAGAAATAAAAAGCCTGAAGGAAATGAGCCATCCTAGGATAGCAACTTTCATTTGTTCTGAATGACCCCAAAATACTTTAATTCTCAGGTCTGATAATGGTCAGAAAGAGTTATTGCTTTTTTTTTTTTTTTTTTGATAGTTACTGTCATTTTTTTTTCTTCAATCAAAAGGTCTGTGTGCCTTTAACGATAAATGTAACCCACGTCCACCTCCACAGGTGTTGGTTTATTTTTGTTCATAATGCGCTGAGCAGAATACCAGCAGATGAGACGGACTGGGCCTCTGTTGCTATGGAGCTGAAACTGTTAAAGAAGATAGAAAAAAAAACAAAAAAACATTTGCGTATGTATTTTTCATGGGGGGAAGCTAGTGTCATGATGCAAGTAAACGTGAGCGAAAAAGTGTGTTTTACTTATCTAAACACTTAAAAAGGATTTTGAGCTTCTCCATCTGTAGTCATTCAGCAAAGGGAGAGGGATGTAATTCAAATGCAAATGGAAATGCAAATATGTGTAGGTAGCTTGTGAGAGAGAGAAAAAAACAAAAAGGATTGGAGGGGATGCATAAAAAGTAACCGGTTGTATATGTGCTGGGCTGCTTGTTTCCTTTGTAATGCTCTTTCTTTGCAGACAGGGTGCATGGAATAGGGCTTGATTTGTCTGAGCTGATGTAATATGGTGGTTGCCTTGTGGTGTCATATTGTAATTTGACACAGCTTGTTCACCTTCCTTTTCTTTTGCTGCATATACCTACATATATGCCCCCTAAAAAGCCCACAGTAGAGCACACATTTTAGTTTTAAGGTATTTTCTTTGTTGCTATCTTTCTAATCATAAAGGCCAAAACTAAGGGGCATATGTATTTTTATTTTTAACTCAAATCTGTAAGGATAGATGATATCCTAACATAACCCTTAAATAAAACAGGAGTGATTATGTAAAACTTGAAATACCTGTGTCACGGTTCAGCGTCACCGGAGATTACATTACTTAGTCGTGCTGCAGAGATGAATTCTGTGATACTCCTCTTGGTCTCTCTGTGAAACAACAAAATGTCCTTTAAATGCGAGTGAAGACGGAAAGGATAAACTCTGGTTGGTCAGCTACGCCAAACACCTCAGCAAAACCTGTTATTCCCGCAGAGAACAGGAGGAGGACATCAGCGGGATCGGTGTTGCTTAAAGAAACGGATGGAGAGGATAAAGTGCAGCTTGATTACCCTGGGCATATAGCGAAGAATTGACCCTCCCTCCAGCTCTGATGCAGCTGTTGACATTTTACAGGTCACTACATGGATGTGTTTACATGGGATTGCATAAAATAGATGAATCTAGTGTATCTGTAAAGGTGTAATTGTAAAAATCCATACTTGTGCATCAGGTGTTTTCCTCTAGGAGTGTTTTCTGATGTCCATGTGGCCTGCTCCTGCAATACTGTAGGTGTGTGATGCCTTGTTTCCTGGTGTTTCCTGTGGTACAGCTCTGATATGAGCATTGCTACTGTCTAATTGACCGGGCTCTGTGTCTGCCATGCTCTGTTTCAGACAGAGAGGCCCAGTCCTTTGGGAAGAGTGTCTTCTCTGTACAGACAGCTTTTGGTTTGGCAGCCGGCTTCAACATCTTGACACGACTCAGCCAGCTAATGAACGGCATTAGAGACCCCTGGGCCAGCACATACAAACTCATGGAGAAACCCACACACATGCACCTAAGAATACTTTTTCCCTCTTGCTCTTTGCAATTCACATACTTTCTATATGGTATAGAGGCTGTTTCTGATTCACTTTTTTTTTCTTATCTTGCTATACTTTTTGTCTGTTTTCTCTACACTTTTCTATTGGTCTCTTACTTCTTCCTGATGCTGCAAGTTTTCCTTGAATTTAATAAACCATGAAAGAACTGGGGCTACATTGATTATCTGATAAATAACTAAATGCTACATTTGGAAGTTGTTCTACTGGATTCATGAAACAGACAAAGACAGAATCAGATTTGCTTTCATCTCCAATAAAATCTAAGTGATTTCTGTTCCATATTAGTGGACTCTCTCTGTTCGGTGTGTTCATCTCTTCTTGTTTCTTCCTATTCATTTCTCCATCACCATGCCACCAAGGTCAGTTTGACTATTAGTCAAGTGTATATACGGACAGTCAAGTTTTATCACTTGTTTAGGCAGGCGGAGACATAAATCTCTCTCATCTAATGAACCCGACCAGCCTGTTATCTGGAACTGAGGAGAGGAAATATCATAAAAGACAGATGTGTTTGCAGTGGTTTATGTAGTAGGTTAGCATACTCAGATTCAATCACAGAGCTAGTCCTCCCTGTGCCACCTTCTCACCAGCAGATGACAGGTCATTTCCAAGTGCTGAACGACTAATCATAATCATTCTACATGTCACTGACATTAATTGAGCCACTTTCTCAAAGGTTTAAGTTGTCACTTGACTTCATATTTCCACTTGTGGAAACAGCAGAATTAAAGATGGTATTTTCTTTTTGCATTATAACTTTGACAGCCCTCTTAATTTAATAATGGTTCATTGCCTAAAAACAGCATGCTGCTTTTTTCCAACCACTTACTCTGCAACATAACTTATAAATGGCAGAACGTCACCATCAATACAAAGCCAGTGATAAACCAGACCCCACGCTGCTGCTGCTGATTGTTGTTTACAACCCTCGAACTCTATCCCTGTTGTAGTTTGGGACTAATATAATGAAAGCTGCGATAAATCAATGTAGCTAACGGACTACAAAGCACTCTGTCTCTCAGTGTTGTGAACCATTACCTCTGCAAATTTAAGTTCTGGGGACAGATATAACAAATTCACAGAGATCTCTATTAAAGTCATTCCACATCCCATGACAGCTAAGAAAAACACAGCACCTCCTTATAATGCAGCCATTATAGAATGCAATAAATACCTGAGTCACAAATAACGAACAATTTAATTTTTTCTGTAGTCGAGCAGTCATTAACATTTCAAAACAGATGTCAGTCCTAATGCAGGTATTGTGTCTCAAGATAATTGTAATTGGCATTTCTGAAAGCCTGCATCTGCATGAATGTCACACACAGACAGCACTGAACCCCAGCTGGTGAAATACTGTACAACACATAAATTATTATTGCTTTAACTCACTCACATGACAATAAAACAACAGCGTTCCATGTTGTCTGCCATTATGCCATCTTGATTGATTAGAGGGTCAGTGGGTAATCCTTAAATGGAAGTCATTTAGCTGCTGCATATTAACAGAGCCTGTCAAACCAAGCTAATTCAGGAGTATTAAAATGAGGATGATAGTGCTTGGCAGGTAATCACTTATTCTGCCTGTGGATCTGTCTGCTGTTGGCAGGGAGTGTATTTGTGTGTGACAAAGACTTAGCTCAATATTTTGATAGAGACAGATTTGGTGTGTGTATATTTCGACTGCTACTGAATTCACATTTTAGTTGTTTTTTTTTTTTTCAAAAAACCTGTTCCATGTAATAAAAACTGCTATATTAATTCAGTTATTAGTAGGCTAGTAGTAGAAGTAGTAGAGGGGAGATTTTGAGATTTTAATGCACATGCGACTTTAAGGCGCCATTTGTAGCCTAAGCTTTGCTATCTGCTATTGCTTAATTGATACTGATTACAGTCTAGAATAAATTTTAGAGTTTGGCATCAAACTTTACTCACCAAGAGCTGAGTAAAGTGGAGAGTAAAACCCTGGTCTCTATTGTGTCTTTTCCTCTACTGAAGTTAGCATGCTAATAAGCTAACCCTGGCCTGTCTCTCCACTTTTCAGTAGCAACTCACTGTAGCCTCCAGTCTGCCCTGAAGACATAGTGCTGCTGGGATGTATTACAACCACTTGTCTTGTAAGTGCAACGATGGCCGAGGCTCTTGACAAGTAGCCTAACAATCACCACCACCTGCTCCTGGCATCCATGTTTAACAAAGTGCACTGCTAACATCAGTTTTCAGGTTAGCTTACTAATTAGCTGGTAGGCTGCAAACCAGGTCCAGACTTATGTTTTTTGTTTGTTTGTCTGTTTTTGTTTTGTTTTTTGATCACCTTAGAGGTTAGTTTCCTTCTTTCGCTTCAGTGCTGCTAACAAAACACACACAAACTCTGCCTGTGGCTTGAAAGCTACAGTTTCAAGTCCACAGTTTGTCTGTCACCTTGTTGAGACTCTCCTTTCACTGCTTTTTAAAAGTCATTTCACTGCTTTTACATTATCCTGAGTCTTTGTCACAGCAAGTAGGGCCTAGCTACTATGACAAAAAGAAGCAGCTAGAAGTTACATAGTAGGCCGAAACAGAAGCACATTTTCATCGGAAATGTTCAAATGCTGTTAGTTTAATAGGGATTTAGGGGGAGGCTTACAAGTGACTTGCATTTTACTTAAGACGTGTGAACTTCCTCATGAGCTTACTTTGAGATTCAGGACTTGTGATTTCTGGGCTTTCCTTGAAAATGAACTCAAACCCAAAAGAGTAAAGAAAAAAAAGCTCTGACAGCGGTTATGTCTTAAATTTGAGTTTAAAAAATTAAGTACCTTCTTATGTTTTTCTAGACAAGTTAAGGGCTTGGATTACATTAGGAAACTCATTTAAATCCTAACATGCTTTCGGAGCTCAAATACTGGGTTTAGCAGAATTATTTTCTTGGACAGTGCTGTGTGCAGCAGTTGAGAGCAGAATTAGGAATCCAGGGAATGGCAGTCAGGAGTCAGGAGGGGACAGAGCCATGCTGAATAAGGTGACCCAAGGCAGATTATTTTCAGACAATAAGATGTGGGCTCTTTGTCTCTTCTTTTTTTGTTCTTTCACTTTTTGCGACCACAACTTCTTATCATTTCCCAGCCTTCATATCGCTGCTTGACACCCTGAGTGGCTGATGATCTTCTCCCACCCCCCACCGTCGCACTATTGCTTTCTGGTACACAATAATTTATCCTTCTATGAAAAGTGCACCTGTCTCATCTTATCTCCTCTTGTCGCGTATCTCTTTTGAACTTTGCTCCTCCCCTAATAATTTTGCACTTGTAGAGATTGTATCTCTTGTCTTATCCTCTCCTCTTCTTCCAAACTTCTTCTTCTAGACAGGCCAGCTTTCCCAGACTAGATATTTCTTCACCTGGCTTTGGGACACACTTTCAAGTTGTCAGTCCTAATTTCCAACCTGAATCTCCCTCCATATTGTTTCATTATCTCTCCCTCAGCCCAAACACCAGATACAAAACCAGCATCATCCCCTTATCTCTTTTGCTGCCCCACACTTTTCCTGGACACTTAATCTTGTGCTGTTTAGCTTTGTCTTTATTTCTCCACTCTTTTTTTCCTTTTCTTGCCTTCTTTGCCTGTTCTTCTTCTTCTTCCCTCTTCGATTTGTCACTTTTGCTGACCTCTCTCTTGTTTTTCTCTCCTTCTATTGCTCTGTCCCAGCCTGAACCTGAGTCTTTGCAGAAAAGAGTGCAATGACAATGATGAGGATAGAAGATGGAGAGCGAGGAGATAAATATAGATAATAATTCCCCATCTCTGAGATAGACAGGGACAATTTTAGTCATTATAGTGAGAGTGTATCCTCATTAAATCATAAACAAGCACACATTTGTTTGAGGCTTGCCATAACCTCAACTATAACAAGCTCAGCTCCAAACCTAAACAAGACATTTTTCTGTGCACCTGCTTTTTAAAATGTGCCCAGCTGTTGATTTTGGCAACTCAGCTTCCCTTTTTTTTTCATTGTTGTTGTGAGCCTCATTCGTAGCTTCTTCACTTGCATGGTTGCATGGTCACCCCTTTACCCCTCTTATTGACAGGCAGCTCCACCTCATACTAAATTGCAATGCTCAACTCTCAGTCAACAATGAGTCATACTCTTTCATGCATTAACTAGGGCTGAAGCAGCTCACAGCTGCATTTAGTAACCAAATATCCAATTACTTCTGAACCCTTGCAATTTGGGCACTTAGTGCCAAAAGGGCAGTATCTCTCACACAGTTCTTTCTATAATGACTGGAATCCACTCAAAAATAAATCTGGGATTTTAATATTGTGAGGCTCTTTAGTATCAGTTACTTTATTTCAGATTAAATGAGCAGACGCAAAAGCCTGTAACTCTTGGTGTGGATTATATGGCTCTAAATTTCATGGCAAACCATTAAACGGCTGTTGAGAAATTCAAAACGCCATGAGAGTGCTAGAGGAAAAGTCCAGGGATTAGCATCCATCCTCTGTTGATATTTCAGTCTGGACCAAAGTGACTGAGTGACCACAAGACTGACACTGCCAAACACCAACATTGACTACTGCACTGTGATGGGGCAGAACTCTGATTCCCAGTAGACTGTTTGGAATTGGTACATCGAAGATGGTGGCAACTACATGATCTTTTGTTCCACTGACAAAACAACTAATTTACCCCCTTTTCACACCTGGGGACAACCCTCAGCCAAACACCTTACTGAGCAGTGAGTGTTGTATGATTTGTGACCTCCCAAGGTATCACCAGACAAAAAAAAAAACAAAACTGTCCAGCCCTCCATTGTTCCATTTTTTTCCTCTCGCTAACTTGCCCAGGAGCAACATCTCTTTCATTCCTGCTCAACCTCACCAACAGTAACAAGGCTCCCAGCACCAGGTCAACGCCACCGCTACGAAAAGCAGCACTCCCCTCTACAGGCCTGCTCACAGCAGACTGCAGCACTCCTCCTAAACAGCTGCTGAGCGTGCCTGCTTAGGATTAACTAAGAGTGAGCAAGTTTACTTAAGCGCCAGCAGCTACGGCACAAGCCTAACAGCTGAACTCCTCAGCAACACAGAGGCCACACAGCCACATGTGGATAAGCACAGGACTCTTAACATTGTCAGTGTACCTGTTCATGTTTGGTTCATCTATCCACTTGTAATGTCTGCTTAGGTTGTGGTTAGTCACATCTGATACCCTACATTCACACAAATGCATATCCCTGTACTAGAACTGGCATGGTACTAATTCTTTTAACCTTGCACATGAACTGGCTTAACAAGGAAACTCACACTTTCTCTCTGCAGCATATACCAGTGTCTCTGCTAACATCTTTGGCATTCTTGAGCAGTTTTATCTGTTAATGACATTTCGTTCCCAGTCTTTCAGTTTCTTAGTGTTCCCTATGATCTGGCAATGTTGGCTATAGTTATTGAATTAATAATTAATCTGAGTTCCCAATTAATGGTAATGATTTGAGACTGAGTCAACATTGGCTACCCTTTTCCTGTTTGAGGATGGTGCCCCGAGGATAACTTTGGTTCATTTTAAAGTTATCATTTAATATTAATATTCTCTATCAGATGTTAATTAATAAAATACAGATGTTCCACCTTGAGTAGTGCTCCAGCATTCTGTGATGTTTACGTAATGTACCCATCCACCAACCTGACATCCAAACACTTAGTTTCCACCGTGTTCCACCACTGCTTCCTGCTTTGGCATTGGACATACTGTAAATGCTGCACTGCACAATCCTCCAATATGGATGTGCAGTCTTGTGGACACGGGTCTGCACATGCATTTACATTAAGTTCTACCAAGTTGCTTTTCTCTGCTGCCAGTTGAAATGCCAAATTGTCAATGTGGTTTGAAGTTGGTTGATTTTTTCTTTTCGTGTCTTAAGTTTCTTGTAGAGCAGTGGCAATTTGCATGGTGGGTTCACTCAGGTATGACATTGTGAATTTTGCTAATGAAAGGAAAGGTACTATTTTTCCAAACAGGTAATCTTCTCATTCATTTTTTAACTGGTTGCTGTTAAAATGCATGTATTTCCAACATGCTCCAATGGTCTTAAATACGAAGACAGACAACTTAAATGACATCAGTGTAAATCACCAAGTCGCTGCCATACAACTGTAACAAATGTCTAATTAATAACTTCAGCCACATTTGTAGTCAGTGACTCGTGAAACTTTCCATTAACCTGTCACACCGTGCTATTAAGCCTGATGTGACCTTTTTAAAGCCTGTCTTATTTGACAGCTTGATGTGAAGTGGACGATTGTTCTTGAACTCACTGGCCCTGGTGTTGTTGCTGTGATTTTGGACCAAACCTGCGAGCATAACTATTCAGGAGCATGACAACATGGTGCAGCTTCTTTTCTTTTTTACCAACGGGTTCCTGTCAGTTCATCGTGAAGAGGAGACTTTCTTCTCTGTTGTTGTAGCTACATCCACAACAGTGCAACAGCAGTTTGCTTGTTAATGACCAGGATCAAGAAATCATTCCCCTAGTCTTCGTTTGACAGCTCAGAGTGCTGCTACAGACCTCGTTTCAACTCTGTTGATATGAGAAGGGATAACCACTGGATTTCATGTGATTAACAACCAAACAAAACATTGTTACATTTTTTGCAAGTTGAGCTGCTTTGCACTGGTTACACTAGTGATTAATTGGAGTTAATTAATATGAGAAGTGCCAGCTGAACACTCAATTTTCCCTACGGCAGTTACATATGCAGGCACGTGCACAGACAGACCCTTAGTGGTGCTCAAGCACCTGCCCTTTTGCCCTAGATGAGAAAAGTGCCCTTTCTGCTGGAGCCCAATTTTTTTCTTCATTCATCAATTAAAAATGACCCTCTCTGTCATCAATTCCCCCCCAAAGTGTTTTGATATCTGACGGGCATTTATTTGAGAATTCTGCCCCGACCTGATCCGCTGTGCACACCCCTCCTGAAAATATTACGTGTCTACTGGCCCGATGTTTCCAAAACACACACACCAAGAGAAAAAGGGAACTGAAAACACTTGCCTTTTCATACCAAGAGCATCCATGCATAATGCATAGTCTACACATTTTGTACTGATGAAATTTGTGATTTCAAAGCCTTGTTCAGCTGTTTACTGACGTTTGTCATGTTTAATGAAGAGAGAGGAGCAGCAGAATTTAAAGATAGTTTTATTGTTTTACAAATCAGACAAGTTCACTCATTTTATTTCTTTTAAAATCTTTTATCTTTTGGCAATTGTGCCCTCTATTTTGGCTTGAGCAACTGCCCCCAAAAATGTCTGTGCATGTGCCTACATGCATGTGCCTGTACATATGCATCATTTTGCATTCTTAAATATCAGTCACTGGATATAAGTTCATTTTCAGAAATTTACCACAAAACCATTCCACCCTTAAATTAAAGTTGCAACCAAATGTTTCCTGTCAAAAATGATTCAAAAATGAAGGTTTCAGATTACAGATAAATTCCATAAGATTTCCAGATGGAGATATTTGTCTAAATCACAAGTGCATGCCAGTGTTCTACTCTCATCTACTATATTAACTATTCATCAAGAATTCCTCATGACAGGCACTAGTAAAGCACTGTGATCTTAATTATCTTTTTTTTTTTTTTTTTACTTGTGTCTAATGAAAACATGATCAGAGTCGGCCTAACCCTCACGTGGATGGCTGCACAGGGTTAGTTCTCCATTCTCATGTGTATTCAGCGGGGCACTAATCTAATTTGAGCAGACAGTGGTACACTTGGGTAATTAAAGCCACTTAGGGGTAGAGAGTTAAAACTAAGTGTGAAGCCTGAAGGCTGCATTGTGCCGGATAACATACAACATTTCTTTTTCTTTTTTTTTCCACAGTCAAAGCTGAGTAAGTTTCTCTCTCTCTGGCTCTGCAGGAAGAATGTGTTAACAAAGTTTATGTGAATCCTGGGGCATTCTGCTTTGAAAATAAAAGTTTTTAAAGTGGGCTAATTGTGATATCAATTTTGTTTCCCTCTGTTTATGTCATATTGAATGTTAAAAGAGCAGCTCAGCAAAAAGCAATCTGCACTGATTTAATGATTCAGCAAAACCCTGGATTATGTTCAGTCAATGTCTTATGTCTTAAGAAATAAATGGACCATTCATCTCTAAAATGGAAGTAAATCCAACAGCATACTGGCCTTTTTTTAAACTATCAATGAAATTAGTTTTGAGTATCAAAAGTTTCTTGATTGATGTAGTTCTTGATAGCAATTGAAATGCTATGTTATCTTTTTTTCTTTAAAAACCTTTTATAATCATAACAATTATTAGACATGATTACTAATCATCCATTATTATGCAATCATACTGTTAGGAGGAAATAGAAATCATCTTCGATGATGATTCATAATCATCTGTCAGTGTGATGACAGCTAAGATCAGCAAATTTCTTTTTTTGATTTTGAAGAAGAAGGGTCTTCTTTGTAAAGGTCTTACAATAACATTGAGCACAGAAAGAAAAACATCGGTCAAATATATTCAATCTTGTCAACAAAAAATTTAGGATTTCCTCAAAATCATGTGAAAGTCAGAAGTATGAGTATAAATGTCATGATGAGTCTGAAATTTGACTGGTGGCTCCTGGTGGTGATTGGCTCATATAATAGGGCATATAATGTCCTTTTAAGCAGATCATTTATCCTTGGGAATCTTTTGTTAGACCTGATATCTTAGTTTTACGGGAGCAGTAATATCAAAAGAAGACGTGACTAAAATCACTTAGGAGTGCAACAGTTGTACCTCACAGATATTACCTCACTAACATCAGTCTGAGTTAGGAATTTGAAGAGGGAATTTCATTAGGACAAAGTACAACAGACGGACAAATAACACTGAATGATTAGTAGGCTTTTGAATTATTATTATTTTGGGCATTTTTTTTACCTTTTATCAGAAAATGCCAGTGGAGAGATGGCAGGAAATAAGGAAGAAAGAAACATGTGAACGGTCACAAGCTGAACTGAAACCAGGGATGTGGCTGTTCATGGCTGGGAAACAAGCTTCCTGGGCCGAAGCATGTCAAATAACAAATGGGGAAGTCGCAGTACCTCGTGTGGCCACTTAATCCAAAAACACTTTCTGTGGGATCATGATGAACTGTATAGGTGCCTGATATTGAGTTGCACCATTTTCATATGGATTACATCGTTATATGATGAGGTTAAAATATTCTTTTGGAGAAGTTTTTTTAATTTAATTAGGGCTGTGTCTGTGTTGCCACTGGGGTTTTCACCCGTCCGTTGAAATACGGTAACGTCCCGTATTTGAGGGTTAAATAGCGCATCCTGATTTGAATCACCACTGGAGGGGATTTGTCTTGTATTTCAGGCTTGAATGCAGCATCATCCCAGCACATGTCTGTCCCACTCTGCCCGTGATCAGGTAAAACTCGCTGCCATTGGCGGTTTGATCACAGACAAAAACTTTTGGTTTGACAGTGACAGTGATCAATCAGACGAGTTGTAAACTGTGTCCGCGAGTGTTTCCTATGACAGACAGCAGCTTCAGGAGGACAAAGTTCTCCATTCACACACACACACAAAAAAAGTTCTTTATTCACATCAAAGGATGTGATGTGATTTGTGTATTACAGTTGCTAGGATGTGTTATTGTTTTTCACATCTGTAAAATTGCATCCTTAAATCCTAATGGATTAACTGTAGATACATAAATTGAACCTTTCAATACTTTATAAGGAAGAATAGAAGTAAATAAAAGTAATATTAGTGTATCTAATATTTAGTATTTTAATTGTGATTAATCATAGAATTGTTATGGGATTAATTGAGTGAATTTTTTTTAATCGTTTGACAGCCCTATATGGTTTTAAGTAAGAGAGAGCCTGATTCTGTCCTGATTCAGATTTTGGAGTCAACAAAAAGTGTTGTAATTTTGAAGAGAAGCTTAATGACTCAAGTTTAAACTGGGAATATGCGCAATCCTAAAGCACTTTAACAGCTTCATTTTAATTCTGCCATCTGTGGGTTATCTCATTTTCTGTACCCCCATTCTCCTCTCACATTCATTTCCTCTCGGAAGTTCAGGCCAATTTGTCATTATCAGTTGGCTGTAATTATGCCTACTTTACTCTGCCATTCAGATGATCGTTTCAGTAAATTCTACAGATGGAATCATTTAAGTACCGGGTTTTAAGAAACACTTACAGTAAGCGAAGTAGCCAGAAATTAAGCAGATCGAGGTGGCGGGGGGGGCTGTCTCTCTCTCTCTCTTTTCTTTCTTGTGCCCTGTTCATTCCTCCTCCACGTTTCTTTGGCTGACCATAATGAAGTATTTTCTGTCTTTTATCAGTGAATCTGTCTTTCTCTCTGTCCTCACTTTGGATGTCTCGCCTCCACTCCACTATATTCATTGATCACAATCTCTGTCTGCCCATCATTTTTTCTCTCTATTAGTGAAGATGAAATGAACATGGCCTCTTTTCATTCTGCTGGGAAAATTTAAAAAGATTTTAATATTAACTCAGATCTTCCGTACCTCTTACTGTCTATGCTGTCACTTTTTCAGTGCCACAAATGTTTTCACATAAATGTGAAATTAGACAAAGGACTCCAAAGTGACCCATGTAATAGAACATTTTTATATCTAAACCTGCCATTTTCAACTGCAATTATAGTAACATTTTTAAGTTTAAGCAAACAACTAACATGAATAAAAGTGATACTAATTTTCGAAAGTGTTTTGCCCATTGCCTTTTCAGTGCAATCCCATGTGATGGTTGGGGGATCTGTTGGATATTTTATGTACAAGTAATATGTAATATTAATCTACCAGGAGGATGTGTGCTTTTGTTTTATGTTCCTTGTTGAAATATTTCCTCTTCTCTGTTCCTTCCCAGACTTTTAGTTTCCTTACCTGCCCACCAGATGTCTTCACACATGCTAGTGTGTTCCAGTGTCTGGATGGACTTACTGTTTAGCTCCTGTTTCCCTTTGTAAATTTATTAATTGCTGAATTTTGAAAAACTTAGTCTCAACAAACTCTTGTTCTATCACTTTATAACTTCAAACATTTTTTCAATTTCTTTTCATACTGTCTGAAATTGAAAAGGGTACAGTTGACACTTACAATGAAACCAACTCTGCAGTAGACATGAGTTTTATTAGTTCAGTCTTCTCTGATCTGCATTGATGTAAACACAACACTTCACTTTAATACCTCAAAGCAGAGACACAAGACAGACCTGTATAATGTAGAATCTGTTTAATCAGAGACACTGTGGCTACACTTGTGTCTGGGGTTGAAAGAGTGAACCGCAGCCCTGTAGTCAGTTTTGAAAACAGGAATGAGACATAGCAGATCCATTTTGCCATTTTGTGCAGCACTCTCAAGTGCATGTGATGACAGCTCTCTTTGCAGTTGTGGGTGTAGGATCCACACAGAAGAGAAAGCTCATCTGGCAGTGGAAAAGGGGTCAATCATCTTTTATTAGCAGGATTATTCACAATTTAAAACCTGATTATACCTGCTAATCTTGGTGGAAAAATGGATATTAGCGAACACTCTGTCCTTACTTGCTTAATTTACCTTTTTATAAAACAGCGCTGCCGTAATATCCACATGACATGACCCAGACTCACCATGACTTTTCCTGCTTTTACAGCCCATGAACTGGCACTGTCCCTTTTTGAGTACAAACAACTGTTAAGGGTAAAATAGTTAAAAAATCAGAAATATACCATACACGAACACAGCCAATCCAAATGTCACATACAATACTCAGTAGAATGAATGGCTGGAGGTATTTTATCCATAGACTACTGGCTTTTTTCACAGCAGACATACTGACTGTCATCATTGATAAACCTCAGGTGTTTTTAATGACATCTGACATCTGACACCTATGTCAGTGGCAGTGAGTCATCATGCACAATATCAGGTACCTGAAACTGAGGCAGCAAAATAACCCTCAGTAGTTTTATTATTTACATTTTTTTTTATTTTTT
Organism: Selene dorsalis; assembly: GCA_900303245.1. Lineage (NCBI taxonomy): Eukaryota > Metazoa > Chordata > Actinopteri > Carangiformes > Carangidae > Selene > Selene dorsalis. The sequence continues at coordinate 39,660 of OMNW01003484.1, forward strand.
ATGTTAAAAATAAAAAATGTCCTCTATTAAAAATCTGGCAGTCATTTTGATATTTTTTATTCATTTGAGCACAAATGTCTTCAAATGCCAGCTTGCAGTGACATTTCTTGTTCTATACTGAAGCACTTCAGATCCAAAGAGGCTTATTTTGCTTGTGAAACAACATAAACAAGGAGCAAGTCAGTTTTGTAGACAGAAAGAAACAGTCACCTCACTCTATGTGAAAAAAAAAATCTATATTTATGATAACGATTAATATATAAAGACAAAAATTTGATTCAAATTTGCTCACATTTATCTTGACAAGGTTTTTATGTGATGTTTCAGTTTTGAAACACTTTCATCATATCTGCCTTTTATCTCTCCGTCAGATACATCTTTTTTTTTTCCTCTATAAGCTCTCAGTCAGTTCAGTCAGTAGCATAATTACCTCTCTTTGGGGAATGTAAATTGGCTATATTATCATTCATTCAATTATCATTCCATTCACTTTTGTTTGTATAGTGTCAAAACATATTTTGCATTATCTCAAGGAACATGGTCAAGACCTTACTTTATTATCAAGAGAGTCCCAACTATTCCCACTAAGAAAAGCACATCAATGTGAAGTGCACTGAGCAAGAGGGAGCAGGAGAATGAGAGAGAGAGGCCATCATTAGCTGCTAAGCTGAAGTAACTAGCGGGTCTGAAAAGCATGAGAGGGCTTTGAGTGATCAAACAGAACTAATCTATATTGAAACATACAACCGGTAATGTACAACAGGTTTGTCTCTCCAACGGCTGTTGGGGAAAAAAACAGCTAAGACAGCTGAATTGAGACAGATCTGCTATACATGACGACACCAACACAGCAGTTTGAGGTTATATTCACCTACTGCAGCATGTTCATTCTTGTGTTACAGGGTGGCAAGAAAAGTCACAATTGTTTTTGTATGTTGTGAAATAGATTACATAAAAATGACAACAAAAACTTTTTTAAACAAAATTCCATGCTGAAATTTTGCCAAATTGTGCCATGGAGTGATATGGGAATGAAACCCATGACCTTCACACATTACAGGAGTCACACATTACACAGACAGAGCTAATCAGACAGACATATGATGATCTCTCTGTCAACTTGTGTGTGTATGTGTGTGACTTCATGTACGGGAAAAAGAGGTCAGAAATATAGAAATATAGTCCCTCTGTCAACATGGGAATCAAACCAGAGCCTTCAGATCAACAATCATGTATTGAACACTGATATTAAAAAATCAACCTGTTTGTGCATTTGTGTGAGTAAGTGTCTCTGTGTGTGTTTGTGTTGGACTTTGACAGTAAAGTAGGTGATAAACACCACAAACATCCTTGATGTTCCTAACAATCTGATTTGAAACACATGTGTGACAGCTATTTCATAGAGGTCATGCCTTTGAGCGTTAGCCCCATGGCACTAATGATTTGAAAAAAATCATAAATGTATGCGGTTTCATTTGCATTTCAATGTAACACAGTTCAAATTAGGAGACTGACCGAATGGATGGGAAGAATAAATAGAGGATCCCGAGGTAAAAAATAAATAACTAATGAAAGTTTGGGCTGCTGTGTGTGTGCCATTCATCTGTCGAGCTGAAGTGAAAGGCATTAACTGGTCAGCTCTGTGATATCTCTGAGTGAGATGGACAGCAGCTCTCTCAGCCTTTTCTGTTCTAGCTTTGATCTCCTCTTTTCTAACTGTGGTATTTTGTTTTGAAAATGAACTCACCACTGAGGTTGGAAAAAAAGGAACTCTGCTTTTTTTTTTTTTAGCATATTTGAAGAGCGAGATGAATATCTATCCATTCATCTATCATCTGTTTGCCACTTATACAGCGCAGGGTTACAGAAGGCAGGAGCCTCTCCCACAGCATACACCGGCCAGGTGGCTGAGTGCACCCTGAACCCTCTATTAGGGCTTAGACACATACTGTAAGTGCATGAGTGGAAAGTATGCACTTGGTAAACACTAGACGTGTTTAAAATCAGCTATTGGTTCCAACTTTTATTAAGAGCACTCGGAGCATTAAATCATTAGTAACACTGACTGTTACACCTACACTCCTTGTTCCCTGGAAAAGAGGCACTGAAAGGGAAAAAGAAAACACAATATAGCACTGATGCTTTGTAATAGCTGTAATTAGGAGGGGAATGAAAGTCGGTGGTAACGCAGCCTCAGCGGTTTGTGGGTGTTTCTAAGGTGATATGATTTGGATGGTCCTTGATCTTCATTATAGATTTCTTTTTCAGACATATTGGTGCTTCCACTCACGCTCGCTGACGGCCCACAAGCTGAACTGTGGCACTGTGTCTGGAATAAATTGTGAAAATTCATCTGCCCCAACAGATTGAACCTTGGATTGAATCAGACTGAATCCTGCTCTAGCATTGTAAATCAGCTGATACTTATGTGTTCTGGCATGTTCTCAGTGTCAAGTCTGAAAATTAATTTCTGAGCCTCCATGTCAGCAAATGCATTGCAGTTTTCCTGCTTTATGTGTGTCCTCATTTCTTTTCTTTTCTTTTTTTTTTCAAGAATCCAGTTTTCTTTGGAAATGAGTGGTATGATAGCAAGACACCAATCTTTGCCAAATTCATTTGGCTCACCCACAGGAAAATCACATCTTCGCATGCTGGTTTGATTGTTTGAACAATATGAGAAAGGTAATTTAAAAAACACACACAATTTTTGTTTTTTTCTTTTCATTATTTTGACACAAAAAAGTGACATGAATAAATAGCATCAGAGAGCCATGAAAGACAGAGGAAAAACCCATGCTTAGAGCATTGTTGGGAAAAGAAAAGCTTTTCACCTCTAATGCTCAAGGCACAGCTTTACCCCAGCTTTGCATGAAGCCATTACTTATCTCTTACATATCATTGCATTGGCAGAGAAAGGTACATGTGAAATTAGGTCTAGATAACACTCAATGAGCAAATGTGTCCATGTGTCCTTCAGTTTTTCCTCAGAGAGCATTGGAATAAGGAAGAGGTGATCAAAATTTGGTGTAGGCCATATTTTTGTGGGTCTAATGAGCATGTTTTGGCCATTGGCCTTTCTGGTATTAGGCTGTGTGTGAAACCATGTCGCAAGAGAGAGAGAGAGGTAGCTGCGTCTATTCGAAGCATCCTTACTGTGCTTTATGTGTGCACTCAGTGTGACAGCTGGGATTGACCAGGGCTGGAGCGAGGCAGGCCAAAATAAACCTATGACCCCCCAAAAAATCACCTTATTTTTTTGAATATGAAATGGGCTATAGCTTAAGCTCGTCAGCCCCTGTTGCCAGAAATCAACTATTGCCATATTATACTGAACATGGGCCAGAGAATGAACAGGCTCTGCAAGGATAATTGCAGAACGAAAAAGAAGTACAAAACAGAAAAAAAGGAATATAAATGATCAAATGCGTGAGCTCTTCCACAAATGCTGCTAATGATGTCCATATTTTTCTAGTACAGACTGTGACAGGAAGGTCTTATATGCTGGACAACTCATAATGGTCATTTCTGGGGCAATTTCCAGATGGATTACATGAGAGGGTGTTGAGGTAGTTCCTAAAGCTACGTTTATGGGGAACAACACCCATCAAATGAATGCATTTACTGGAGAGTTGCTCAATAATGTAGTCCATCCATTGACTGCCACTTACCCAGGAAGGGATCACAATGACAGCATAAAGGCATTACTGGTGAGCCCAGATTTCCTGCCAAAGAAAACCCGTTCACATTGTTTGTATCCATGATATTGATCTGTTGGTCACTACTCAGGCTGCTTGACTGTACAGTACATATGAGTTAAAAGAAGGACTGCTTGAAAAGAACAACATTGGTGCCTTCAGATTCTCTGACCTTTTCATCCCTTTTGATGCCACACAAATCCACCCTTTTGATAATCTGCCTGAAATCTGAAACTGTAAATATATCTGGGAGCAAGCAACTGTTTTCATTATCTGTTATCCCTACTCCTGGCTTTTACAATCAGTGTAGGTTCTCTGTGCCAGCTCTGGCTAACTGAACGTATTAGATGTACACTTCTCCACTAAAAATAAGGGATAGACTTTGTGACTACCCTCTGGCTCTGCCAAGGTCTCCCGGTTGTTTTGTTCTTGGCTGCTCTGTTTTGTTTTCCTTCAGGTCCTGGTGGGCAGACTTGCTGTTAGTGTAACTGGGTGCACAAGGCCAGTCCACCCAGCATGCGTCCATCCATCCTCATTGACTCAGTCTCACATGATCATTGGAGCTTCCCTTTGCAGAACAATTGTCCTTCTTTTTCTTCTTTCTTCTTCTGTCTTTCACACATCCAGTCACCAACATTATGGACTTACCCATTTCATACATTTACATACACATACATTGACATGTTTATGAATAAATGTGATCGATTCAACCCTCAGAGCTAAATTCTGTTATTTCCCTCTATATGTTATGGCCTAAGAGCCGGGTCATAACAACTTCTTGACTCCTCGGTGCACTTATGTGTGCAAACTTATCTTAATATCTTGTAATTTTCCATACTGCATTTGAAACTCTTCACGGGTTTAAATCCAGAGCTGAAATCTTATGAGCTGTCTGGCTTGACAGAAGAGTTGCGATATGTTCATCAGTGATGTGAATCACATCTTTATTCACTGCTGAAATATTTGCATTACAATATGATCGTAAGTTCAAAATTCAGCGTCAGTGGATACGTCCAATACACATGCATATAACAACACAGTTAATGTGCAGCTCTGAATGCAGAAAGCCTGCAGTCTAGGTCAGAGTCCACAAAGCCTTAGAGCTCTGGCTGATGGAGGTCAACAGAGTGTGGATGGAGAGTCTGCTTTGGCTGCAGCCGGCCTGCAGTGTTTAGCCTCATAGGGAAACAGGATCAACTTTCAATGTACCAGATGGAATTTTGAGCTCATTGTTTTCTGGCACTGGGCCACTGCATGAATGGATATATGTGCACACACATACACACGCTTGCGCTCTCTGTGCCTGCACCTTTCCACTCATTTAACTCACTGCTGCTCTCTAGCCTTTCAGCTCTGATTAAATTGCCAGTATCCACGTGGAGGTCGCTTTCCATTTCCTGTTACTGAGAATTACCCCAGTCATCTCTTCTTCTGTAGAGTCCTCATTTGTATCTGACTCATCTTTGTTCTTGAACAGCTCTACTGCCTTTTCATGAGTTTATTAAGTCTTATCCCTAAAGACAGATTATTGAATTTTTCATTTCACCTTTACCTGATTAGATTCTTTCCCACTCCCTCTTACCTTACTCCGACATTTGCTTTGCCTCTGTTCAGGTGAGAAGCAAATGACAGTGAGTTGAATATGTAGCTCCTAAACGTTCTTTCCACTCAGCCGGTCAAGTATCCCCTTAATGCTGCTAAGGTGACGGATTGTAGCTGAATGGTTACAGCATTATAATTCACTTTTATAGCTAATGCAGGTGGTACAACTGCTGTAAGTACACTGCAGACAAGTATGTATTTTGGCTGAAAACTTTCCCTAAAGCGTATTTCAATCTAAGAGTAATACATCATATCAGAACAGCTATTTATTTTAACTGTGTATTTATTGCTTTCTGTGGTTACGCCATGTTATCCAGAACCTTCAGCAGACTATCACCTCTGCATCCGCCCACACAGTAATTTCACAGTTAGAGGAGCTTGTCTGTGTGTTTGTTTGTTTGTGTGCGTGTGACTGGGAGGCCGCATGTATGGATGCCAGGTGCAGCCACCAGATCCGCACTGGAGTTGAGATTATGCTCATTTCTTTCTGTTTTGTGTGCATGTTTTTTTTTTTAGCAGTTCCTCATTGGGATCAGCATGATCAATAGAAGGGTTACCGTTAAAGGCAAAGAGAGAGGATTAAGAAATGTCGGTGGAAATATGACATTTCCATCCGTTCGTACAGATTTTATAACTGGTGGACCCTATGCACCAAAAACCTCTTAGTTTCTAGACCTTTTTGTGTTTCACACTACTGCTGCAGGGCTGACTGTTAAAGGAATAGCTAAAATAGCTAAAACTGGCAAACATCCTTTCTTTCTGGCTGAGAGTTACACCAGATGGTCTATATGACTCTCAAGTCTGTACAGTAGATATGAGGCTATTATCAGGTTATTAACACATTTGATCTTGCTTGTTTAACCTACACAGAAAAAGGTCTTCTGCACTCCAACTTGTCTTAAAAAACTGAAATTGAAATTACATTTACATACAATTAACACATTGAAACTGAATCATCAGTAAAAATGTTAACAGGCAACATTTGTTTTCTACCAAAATATCTGATTTTGCAGTAGCCTACAGTCCCATAATATAGTGACTACAGCATGACATTCTTGATGGAAAATGACATTAAAGGTTAAAGAAAGGTCTGGTTTAATTTAGGGAAAGTTCACAGTGACTGAGGTCACACTATGTTTACGTGCTTTTAGCTGAAACTGATTCTTCCCCTGACCTCAGCCAGAGTGGTTAACCTGACCACAAGCAGGACTGTGGATGCCGGCTTTCACTCCAGTGCCACTAATAAACATGGCATTTAACATAATCCAGCCAGTGATTTTGTTGCCACCACTGCATAATTGAAAAAACAGTTTAATAGTGAATAAACATAATTTCAGACAGAGGTTGAATTTCTTAGCCTGGTGCATTTCACTTTCTGGAGTCTCCACTGGTTTGCATGCAACCTTTTGACCCTGATAGGACTTCACATTAAAATTGGTCAGAAGAATAGTTTCAGTATCAGAGGGTCAGCCCTCCAGTGATTCACCTCATACCGTGAACAGAATATGTTGAAGGACATGAGGCTTCTTCTCCTGCTCGTTGGTGTTTAAGCCAGCAGTGTGACTGCTGATGCCTGAATGATATTAAACACATGGTTAGCGGGGTAGCTGTTACCGAATGTCATTTAGCCCAAGGATAGATTGTTTTTAATTGGTCCCCTAAGATCTGAACCACCCCATTAACAGCAATAATGAATATTTCTGCTAATATCAACCACTTTGAATGTAGGACCTTTTTATATGGACATTACAAAAAATTATTAATAAAATATTCCCTGTTCAGATTTTCTTCCTTTATCCATGGAACTTTTTTTATGGACCAACAGCTGACCCATGTGATGTCGAAGCTGCATAATTTGTAAAGCAAACACGACATTACAAATTATGTAGCTTCACAAATGATTCACACACCATGTGACTCAGAGACTCTGTAATTATCACAATTTAGTATTGGATGTTCCAACACCTGCTATAACTGTGTGCATATAAAACAGCAACCTAAGCCTGTGCGTCATCCCCCTGCCTCCTTTAACATTCACTTCACTTTGATGTTTCTTTTCGCTGTGTTCATCTCAGATTCATTTCATCAGGAGCCTCAGCAGCTTCATTATTGATACATTATGTCATAGGCAGCATTGTTTATGAAGCTCACCTTTAAGAAGAACTACGTATCTGGTTCCATACCTGACTGAGAGAACAGCTCATCAGTTGTGAGGCTGACATGTGTTTTGGTGCAGAGAATTTTAAGTAGGGTAAATAATTCATACACTACAGAGTCTTGCATCCTGCTTAAGAAAAAAAAGATTCTTATTTTCTCCCAAGTGATAATGACATTCTTTGCTGTATTCTTTAATTGTGACACTGCCAGAGGGCTATATTGTATCCCTTTATTAAGGGTTGTGTTTTGTTGTTTATTTATTTATTTTTTTGTTACTTTCATTTCTCTGCTGTTGTTTTCTTTCTCATTTCCTCTCCCCAGCTGTCTTTCTGTTCAGCGCCTCACCAGTTTCACATGAGAAGCTGTTATTTTTTCCACGGCTGCTCTTTTACAGGCTTTTCTGTATGTTTGTGGTTTGAAACAAACGTAATGTGCAGACACTGTTTGCTTATGGAAACTATCCATAAAGTTTAAGGGGGGAAAAAAGAGCAACCGTGTGCATTTAAAAAGGTGAGGCATCAGTTTAATCAAATTCATCTAATTAAATTTCTGACTGATTTATTGTTCACAGGCTCCTGTAGATATTGTAGAATGGAGATATGGATTGAAAGGAAATTGCTACTTGTTGCTGCTCAACTGAGACCTTTTATGCTGCACAATGTGTTAGGCAAAAGATGCAATCTAGATAAAGTGCTGTTTGCTGTCCTAAAGGAAATGTAGGGCAAGACAGAAAAGAAATGAGGAAATTATGTGTACAATAGATAGTGGGCTTAGAAAACAATTGAGGTTAATGACGTTTACACATTGTGATTATTTAAATCATTGACTCGGCCACAATTATAAGTCTTGAAGGTCTTTAACTGCAAGTCCAAAACAAAACCGTCAATAGGCAAAGTTCCTAAACATTCATGATGCAAACATGTGCTGACCAAGACCACTGGCTCTGTATACCTAAAAGCTTAACAAGTCAGGAGTATTCTAGGAGTATTCTACATGTTGGGTATTGTCATGAGGTCCACTGCAGTCCTATCCCTTTCCCATCTTTAGTGTGACTGCAGCCTGACCCTCTCAGTCTACTGAAGTTGTTGACCTGTGACCTTGAACCCTGGACAGAGAAAGGCAAACCCTGTGTATCTGTATAGTTAGTTAATTCACCTACCACTTTCTAAGCAAACACATACAACTACGGGGGGCTGATTCCTCTGAATAGAAAACAAAAGGCCTTGTGCCTTCCATATCCTCTTTTAAAGTCCTGACCAATGTTTGAGCCAGACAACCTCTTCTGACTATAGGCAACAAAAAGAAAAGAAAAATCTGATTCTCTTCAGTTTTAGGACACTAGCCCAATACAATTACAATCAATAAGTGAGTAAGTGAAATTGATTTAATGCAGCTATTTAAATGCTGATGTGTTTGGCCTTTTCTGAAGGCCCTGAGGGCTCTACACAGCTGTATATGGATTACTAAATGAGGCCTCAATTAGAAAAGTGTTGGTGGTAGGGGATTTAATAAAATACAATGAAATTATAGAATTTAATAAAAAAAGAAATTCATCACACATATCCTTGGATATATCTTTTTTTTTTTTTTAGATTTTATATTTCTATCAAGGGACTTTTTGTTGAAACAGAGCACCACAAATAAAAATTTAGCTCCACTTCATTATGTCGAGTTGGAGTCTGAAAACGTATCTCAACCTATCTCAACCGTATGGCAGATAACAGTACATGCAAAAGAGAAAATATGTTTTTAATGTAGGTTTTAGCTGGAAGTTGATGCTTCACACAGAGGCTCCAGACTATGGATGGCCCCCTGGGGACCCCGGGGGAGTAAGTAATTTATCCTCATTTGTAGTATGTTGATGGGTATACTGAAGAGACAGCTTTTTTACTGAACTTTAACACTTGGGGATTTGGCATCTTTGTACAGTTATTCCACCAAGACACTGTGTCTCTATCAAAAAGTAATTCATCTACACAGTAGTGCCATTTTAGGTATAATGGTGCCGCTAACTTTTACAGAGTAACTTTTCTTCAGCTAATCATCTTGAGACATCCTCTTTAGCTTTATTCCTGCAGTCTGAATGGATAAATGGAGGCTTAACACCATGTGAAAAAGGTCACAGCAGGATAATATCTTCCAAATCCAGAAAATTGCTCCATTTGCCAGATCATATTCTTTGTCAATGTACAGTCGGGTAATTTACAGCAGCACAGCAGCAAAGGAGGACAGATTTTTTAACACCACTCACCACTGGTCAGTGGGAATCAAAGGCTCCGTGATAAAGGATGTGTATCTGGATGTTTTTGGACTGAAAAACTCCAGTAATCCCAAAGTGTATGAGATCACAAAAGGCCTAATTTTTTGGCACTTCTTACTTCCATCTGTGTGTGTCTTGCCATGATACGGTATGACACATGGGTCAAAAAATTCTGCTGTTCTCCAGGCCAATGCTTTGTGTGTGTGTGTGTGTGTGAATGAGTGAAAAGAGTTTTATTTGATTATTACTGCCTTTTATCTGCCTCTACAGCTGCGCTGGCTTTGATAAAGCAGCAAAGTGAAGCTTTTTCAATGCGTAATTGTCCACTGCCACTATGGTAGAGATAAGTTTGAGTTAAATCGAGTGGAGTGAGGAAGCTTTCCCACAATGAGACCATATCCCTTCATTACCATAGCACATGCTTTTATATTCCTTCCATGCATGTGTGGAGATTTGTGACATTCAGCTCTTTCAGGTGTTATTCCAGATGTCAGAAGGAGAAAGGGGAGAGGTTGCTGTTAAGTTAAGTACTTCAGGAAACCTACACCAGTGGCAAACTTTTAAATGCCACCTGGGATTGGACATAAGTTAAAACCCAGAATGAAGCTGTAAAGCCAAGTTTTATTTATAGAACCCTTTGCTATGCTTATTTCTCACACCAGCTTTCTCTCCACAGCCTTTCATCTGCTTTTAATAAGGTCTGACAGAGTTAGCTGAGCACGACCATATAGCCAAACTGACATGGGAATATGAGGTTATGCTCTCTAGGAAAATTAATATTATTTGATATGACTAATTTAATAAGTGATAAATATTGCATGACTTCAACTGGTCTCATAGTAATTATAGAATGACAAAGTGAAGAGATAACATTCATAGGCCTTTATTCTGCCCTCTTGCACCGTATCCTCTTTTTTAAAGGACCGTTAATACAACACATTTCAGTCAAGGCATTTCATTTACACTTACCTGTCTAGTCTTACATAATATGACAGTTCAGTGCAGTGGATTTGAATGAATTACATTGTGATTAGCAATATCTGCTCACACTGTGAAATTGTGGGGACCATTATGGGAGAAGAATCAATGAAGAAGGGGTCACATGGTCAACCAATGATGGAAGGGCTGGTGTTTGGTTGAGTCTGAGTAGTTGGCATTATGGGATAGATGCTTATTAGTTTTCTTGCTGAGTAAGACAATCAATTACCTCTCATACCACAGTGTTCAGAATGATGCTAGACCCAGGACACCGTTAGCTTAGCATTGAGACTGTTAGCAGCAGGAAACAGCTGGCCTGATTTATTATGTATAATATAAAACTAATAATAGTACTGTCCTCCAGCACCAGGGGGTTTACTAATTAACAAGTTATGTCTCATTTGATTAATCTGTATATGTAAAAGAGATGTTTAAGATGGCAACACATGACAAAGTTACTGGGGATGCTACTACACAGCAATTTTCAGTAATCTTGTCATTTTGGTGAAGTTGCCAGGCAACCAGTATGCGTGTGTGTTTGTGTGTTCTTTCTGTATGGGGTGCTCTCCTTTCCTCCCACAGAAACAGATGCAAGATGTAAGGGGAACACTCCACAGCCTGTAGGTGTGAATGTGAATGTTAATGTGGTGTCTTATGTCTGAACTGTGTCAGACACAGGATATATTCCTCTACATTTTCACACCTAAAAAGCTGTCCAAGCCAGATCAAGTGAGCTGGCCCGCCAAAGCCGTCATGAGTTAAGTGTCTTGCTCAAGGGCACCTCAAGGACTTACATGGAGCCTGACTGTGGGTTAAACACCTCTGCTCCAAGAGCGAGTTGATTCCTAAGCTTGCTCTGTCTCAGACTTAATGTGATGTCACCAACAGTTGCATGCAGCTGCTGCACTGTAGACCTTCTATTTTCATTGCCTTCTACAGTAAAATAATGAATTGAAGATGGGTTAGAAATTACAAATAAATTAAATGACAGGTAAATGTTAATTGGTTGGCCATTTGACCGCAATGAAAAGGTTGAGAATAATCCACCATGAGCCACCAGAAATGTCAGATAAGGGGGGTGAGGTGGAAAATCTCCTCCCTCCAGGCACCCCTGAGGTGTTGTGATGTTCACAGATTTTTACTATGTCCGTTCTTTTTTGTAAGTCAGGCCTAACTCTGGATGAGGCTGTCTGCTAAATGCCTAAACTCTAAATCCTAATAGCAGAATGATACCTAACCTGTTAAAAGAGTTTTTTAGTACTTTGTTACATACCACGTTGTTTTAAGGAGAGGAACATGGATACACAGTTCACTATTTACCTTTTTTAATGTTTTTCATGTCATTTTTCCTTGTCATCCTCTAAAGCATTCTGCAGTGTAAGAAGGTCTGAGTGCCTTCACATTCACGCTTCAGTTGTTTCTCTCCTCCTGGTGCTCCCTGGTGCTTGTCTCCCTGGTGCTTTTAAAACCACTTACCAACTTGCGCACTCTGAACACACAAAGTGTATTACTTAGCCATTAATTTCAAATTAATGTGATCTCGCCGCAGCTCTCATATGAAGTATTGTCTTGATTTTACTCTTCATCCTATCCCGTCTTCAGTTCTTGCCATCCAGCCATACAGCCATCCACCCATCCATCCATCCATCCATCCATCTCTCTATTTCTTTGGAGAATTGTTCCCCTGCCTTTTTATTTGTCATAATGAATATTTTCCTTTAGAGAGAGAAAAAATAATAGATCGGGAAAGACAGAGTAATATAAGTAGGGAGGGAGTGCACACAAGGACTTAGTCATACATAGAGAGGGAGTAATCACTGCAGTCAACTGGCTATTGTGCTGCTTGAGCACTGGATGGCTGCATTGTTTGTTTAGGAAATCATTTTCCCTCGAGGGCTCAGCTGGATGTTTCATGGTGCACGCAGGAATGCCAATCGGCCAATCGGACTGTGACAGAACACAGGAGGGAACTCTTGAGCTTTTGCCTGAGTCAGTGGATAGCAGCAGCAGCAGCAGCATCAACAGTTGTGGCGGTGATGGTGGTGGTGTCCCTCTTTTACCCCCCATCTATCCTGTCTGTTCTCTCCTGGTCAAAGCGGCAACCTCTTAGCTTCTTCTATGGAGCCCATGCAGAGCACAGCAGACATTGTCCTCCCAGAACATGAACTTCATATCTATCCTTCCTGCCTCCAAACTGTGGGGTACACAGTTGGAGGCAGAGCTCTCTATACAATATAGCTCCTGAATAAGTGTGCCATTAAAAACGCAGTCGGTGCCATTGTAATTGGAAAGACCTCTAATGAGTCAAGCTGAAAACCCGACCATGGTCCACTGAGCCAGAAGTCTGGGAGTTTGTATTGTCTATCTCTCAGAGGGGTTTTGCATGCAGTAAATTTAGGACTGTATGTACTGGCTGTCTCGTCACTAGTCATACTGCTGTGTCATTTCGCTTCCTCAGTTTGATTAACTTTATTCCCAGGGGGACATTGCACCACATCACAGATACAGTCAGTGATAGCCATCTATATATTCTACCTCGTTTTAAAAACACCTTTGGTGAGTGTCTGTTGCTAAGTGGAAAAGTGTCTTGCAGAGTTAACAAGAGAGTCAGTGTCAGACAGGTGGTGGTGGTTTCCCTTGACAGCAGCTCCAACCCCACAGGAGTCACAGGAAATGAATGGCTCTTAATTGGTGGTATTTTTTTTACTGATTGTGCTTCTTTGACCTGCATCTTACATAAGTCCACTGCCTTTTTCCAAATGAAGCAAGCAAGACACTATGTTTCTTTAAATACATCTCTTTGTAGAATTTCATACTCTCCGTGATCGCCCGTCCTTCATTGCCAGTCACAGCAGAGCAGCAGCAATCTCCTGCTTGCTCTGATATTACACTACAGCCTCTCCGCATTCAACAAGGAATGAGGTCGCAACCTGTCTGAGCTTCATCCTGACTGGAAGGCGTGATGGCCCTGCTGGGTTTCCCTTAGCAGGAATAGTCTGCATTTATTCTGGCTTTGACAAAGCAGAGCTGACAAAATACAGTTTCCCATCTAAATAAGACATGCGAGCGGCAAACGACAGCAAAGCAATAAAGCTGACAATATACAGTTTCCCATCTAAATAAGACATGCGAGCAGCAAAAGATAGCAAAGCAATAACAGAACCACGATGCTGACCTCTCGGTGGTGTCAAGGGAAAGACAGAGCCATGCTGTTTTTCAGAGTTCTGACAGTTTTACTGACCTGTTGACCGCTGTGCTTTATTTATTTAATTGCTGTAAATAAATATATATATATCCTCCAATGTCTGTGTTTAACTATTATTGCGTCATGGCAAACTATATCCCTGCTTCACATTTGAAAGGACCTCTAAATGGGAAACTATGGTCTAATTAAAACAAGTAGTGCAGAGAAAAGACCATACATGGTGATTTAACAAGTCGGTTTCATAACCTAAACCATGTGGTTCTTATTTCAACCATGATGAAAAGATGACCAGACCTTAAAGCATTTTAGGAGTGCCCCGGTGGCTCACCTGGTAGGGAGCGTACCATGTAGGCCAAGTCCTAATTTGCACCAACAAATTTCCTATCTTCATATATCATGTGGAGCAGAACAAATCAGAACAGATATTTCTCATTTCTCAAGTTAGTTGTCAGGTCCTCTTTACGTTTGTCAATGAATTAGGCAGTATTGAGCAGCAGAGTTAAGTCAACAGCTCAGGGGCTGTAGAGCTCAACTGAGCTAACTGTGAACATTCAAAGTGATAAGTTGGTGTCATATCTGTAACTCAAGGTATCTGAGCTAGTTTGAGCTGCACTATGTAACTTATATATTCATATTTAGGTCAAATAGTTGTCAATGAGAAAACATCTTCTTCTTGTTATTAATAGGACGATTTGTCTACATTGTTTCCCTATCTGTGTATTTCACTATTAATATGCAGAACGTCATGTCGACATGTTTGTACCAAGACAGACTCCTGCACATGCATCATTCATTAGAATCCAGCACATTCAGGTAATGTCCAACACAGAGGTGAGAGTAAAACGTCTCCTTGCCTGCTCTCAGCTAGTGAGTGATATAAATGTGTCAATACTAATCAGAGATACTTGTAAATCTTAGTGGTTTCCTAGGACATGGCTGTGTAAAAACATTTGTGAGAGTGATGATTTATCATAGCCACACAAACATACACACACATTCCCAGCTGCTAGAAGCTCAAATAGAAACAAACCAACCATTACCACTTCTACAGTATAACGATCGGGTACAGATTCAGTGCCTTCAGCGGCCATAAAGTACCTCCATTTTCATTAACCCTGAACTGAACCTGGAGAACAAGGAGGAAGGGACTTCAGTGTGACAGCTGGGTGGACAGGAGAATTTACAATTGCGTCTTCTCAATGTTTTATGGCTCTAGTTTCCCCCAGACATCCAATTCATAACTCATAATTGCTGCAGAACTGAACAGTTCTCCTGCACAGGATGGGCACACGGACACGTGCAGATGTGGGGAATAGTGAGAAAAACATGAACACCTAATATATAACTTGAGTTCATCTTCTGTTCTCCCACTGGCACTTCGTTTAACTGTTCCATTAAACACAAGTGGCCCCGCAAAATCCACTGATTTATTCATAACCAAGCATCACTGACGCACAGTTAAAATCCTGCTCTGAGCACATATCCCCCTCCCAAACTACATCATGATTATACTTAGTCAACATCTACGTGGCAGAAGATGGTATTTCAGCATTGCAACACTGAGCAAGTTATTATCCCCACTCAGTAGTAATCATATAAACTATCTGGCTGCATGAATGTAAGAAAGGATTAATAAGAGCATGTGGATCCATAGTCATTCCCAATTTTTCAATTTAACTGGATTATCATCATCTTTTTCAGCTCCATGAAACTGCCTAAGCTGCCTGGACTCTGATACACATTTGCACACGGAGTCTTCTTTGGCCCTAAGGGAGCAATAGTCGAGAGAGGAGCTATTACTCTTTCCAACACAATCCCACAAAGTCCCATTTTGTCTACTCCCTCCTGTTTCATTCCTCCTCCTCCCTATCCAATCACTTCTTTACTTTATTATGCATTTCTTCTTTGTGCCGCCCCTTTTCACCATCATCCATCCCTCCATCCTTATTTATCCTCCCAAATTAATCTGGTTAATGCATCCAGCCCTTCTGCAGCTGAGCAGAACGAGGCCTGCTAAAAGTGGGGCCCATTGAAGTGCAGAGCCCATGACCACGCACATGCACACAGAGAGAAAACATACTATACACACAGTGAAGCACAACTTAATGTAACACACAAGTACACACGCATTAAGGCCCACACATGTATGTAAGCCCCCATGCCCGCATCTGAATGCATTTACTTGATCTCTGCCCGGTTGCCGGGACGACTCTGCAGCTGTAATGAATTTGATTAACGTGTCCTGTGGATGAACTGGGTCACCCTGTCACAGCGTCTACCTTAATTAGCAACCAGATCAGAGTGAGTGGCAAGGCGGGCATTATGGGATTGAGTAGTTGTAGGATGTTGAGCGCCCTCCACCCCCCATTACTCATCTGCTAACACTTGTATCAAGGGAAGAGGCAGACGAGAATGGCGCAGTGAAGCTCACATCTTACCCCCTCTTTAAAATTCACAAAGATAGCTTCAAGAAAATTTCCCCATCATGCATATCCTCTCTGCATCTATCCTTGAGCAGTGCTGCAGTGACAACTGCAGCCAAGTATTTTTTTTTTCTTATTCTCTTTTCCTTTTTTGTGATATCCTAAACCTATTTTATCCATCACTGTAATACTTACCTTGTATTTTCCATAGAAGTGATTTTCAAGACGTACAAAACAACGATGTGCCGGTCTCTACTTTCTTTCAAAACCGGCTACATCAAATACCTGTCTGTGTTTTTAATAATTAATTTCCTGTCTCCATTATATCTTGTCAAGGTATCTCCAACTGCCTTGATCCTCACAGAGAGTATGCAAGGGTGAGATCACATCAATCATTATATCATCACTCTTGGTATGATCTCTGTCTAATGAGCCTGGAAACAGCTGCTCACACATGCTTTTCTGAATTATAGATGCGGTGCGCTGCCGTTCCTACCACTCATCATTTTGTAGGTTTCGTCAGCACTCAGACTGAATCAGGTGCAGAGAAGACAGAAAAAGAGCCCTCGCTGTTCACTAGATTCTCCTCAGTATTAGTCATTCTTGAGTGTATGGTGGTCCTTGACGTGGCATTGGAGATTAAAATGTGCATTTCCTCAGGAAATGGATGATTCGACATTCAAATCTGAGTGGATATGTGGACTGAAACGAGCACATCTACAACAAGCTAATACACTTTTATGTTCAGTCCACTGTTTTTGAATTGAGAGAAGTTTTTTTATTTTTTTAACTGTTTGTGGTAACTGCAAAGGTAGAGCGTAGGTGGGTCGATGTTCAACGTGATGCAGACAGTTAAAGAACTAACTCTGCATTAAAATATAAAATATATTTTAAACAGTATTTACATGTTAACTCTCTCAGGCAGAAATCAGTGGAATCTGCAAGGGATGAACGTGCCCTCAAGGAGATGCTCCCACATACAGTTGTGTGCACACGTACTGTGAACAATATACAGCCATAAATACAGAGGAACATCTAGTCCTCCAGTACCATAATCCCTAGATACACTGCACATTGTTTATGGCTTTTTTAAGAGACATCTATGATGTATGGACCATCTTTAGATCTGTGCCTTCCTCTGGAAATGAAGTGTTCCGCTGTTCCTTCACACCGTTTTGCCCTGGGCTTTGGAGACCTCAGGAGCCTTTATCCTCTTCTTTGGCCTTGGTTCTGCTGGCATGGCTCTGACTCACCCTGCTCCTTCCTGCTGTGATCACTGAACTCTGATCACGACCCTCCATCCACTGTCCTCCAGTGACTTCAAAGCTGGAGATTTCATCTCTGCAGCGTAAAGATGCCAGAGGTAGCAACGCAGTTAAGTAGATATACAACCAAGGTCACATCCATGCACTTGTATTATTAGCTGGGTGTAGGTTTTTATCTATGTTTCTGTCAGTCTGTAAACCAATAAGTACTTAAAGCTGCTCTGTTCAATATTTTAAATGAGGAATGGATAAAAATACTTAGTGTAATGCAGGGATGAAGCCACAGAGAATTAAAACCTGACTCGTTTCCCC
Organism: Selene dorsalis; assembly: GCA_900303245.1. Taxonomy (NCBI): domain Eukaryota; kingdom Metazoa; phylum Chordata; class Actinopteri; order Carangiformes; family Carangidae; genus Selene; species Selene dorsalis. The sequence continues at coordinate 57,557 of OMNW01003484.1, forward strand.
CGGTTATGGCCTGATTTAGCATCTTTCAGCTCCCTGTTTAGATTTTATGGGCCACAACTTTCCTGTTTTGGTTCATTCTCATTGCTCTCGACAGCATGGTTCGCAGCCACAGCAGGAAGCATTTTTCAAAAAGAGAGAAAAGAAAAAGCAATAACAACAACAAAAATCTATGATAAACGCATCATGTGCTCCCTGCCAATCACCAAACACCATGCAGATGAACAAATTTAGCAACTAGCTGGTAAAGAAACCGGAACATGTAGCTACTGACTCCAGATGAGTGCAAATGTAGCTCTATGTTTGCTCACTAACAAGTTCGTCCTATCAATTTCATAGGCCGATAACCTGTCAGTGTTTATTTCTTATTTTATTTTATTTGTTTATTTTTTACAGTATGGTGAAAAATTGTAATCCAGAGCTTAGCCCAATACCTACATGGAAATAAAGATGGTTATCCCATTGTATACTTAAGTTGTAATACGAGGTGTGTCAGTGTAATGCACTTATTTGAATATTGTTTTGTGCATAAAATACAGGCAGGAAGATATTTATTAACTGATCATTTTTATGTCTATTTACTATTTTGCAGAGAGGCTTTGTACATCTACTTGAATCAGGATACATCTAGGGTATTACCCTCAATAGTGCAGCACACACACACACACACACACACACAAACACACACTAACTAAGTGGCACTCTGTTTAATTGACAGCAGTCAGTGATTTGTGTTTAGTGTTGAGCAGCATCCCCCCGGGGGCTGCTGGAGGGGAGGGAGCTCCTCATTCAAACATCCTTCTGGCTGGCATGAATAAAATGTGCATCTCGATCAGCATTTCCACCACATCAGCAAACAGCAACAAACTCCTCCACCTCTCCCACGGCTCGACATCGGTTTGTTGTTGGCGAACCTTGAGAGGATGTCAGCTGGCGTCGCTGCAGCTTCAGCCGCACACAAACATCCTCGGCGCGCTCAGCATCTTCGTGATGTTTGCTCATTACTTCATCTAAAACTCAGGGCTAATCTCATGGGGAATCAATATTAAAGCAGTGTGCTTCATTTCGACTCTAGTAAACATAGGGACACTTGCTCACTTATTTTATTTGCTGTAATTCTTTGATTTTTTCTCCCCAGCCCATCTGCGCAGTCTAGTTGTTGAAATAATACTGCCAGAATTACAATTGATCTTTTAAAAAGATGATGGCAACAGAACCGAGGCAAGGGAGTGGGGGACAACGAGGAAACACAAAAGAAAACAGTCTCCCCCTCAGGTATTTGCAAATTAGGCATCCCTAAAGGATTGAACCCTCAGTGCATCTATTATTAATTTTCTACATATTTGCCTTGTGTTAGGAGGTGTCAAAACAACAATAGTACAATATAATATAATAAACATCAGGAGTATGCCTTGTCAGACAACTCTTTACACGCTGAATCAAGTAACTACCAGAGTCTAAATATAAGCAGTAATGAGCCGCAACAACTGGATCTTTGTGGTTGAGCAGATGACATGTAGAACGTAAAGTAAAGACCCTCCCTCATTTGCATGTCCATATGTTGTTGTCCACTTGTGAGGACACGAGGTGAGGAAAATAAACCCGAAACATTACACAGAGTACAAGAGATTGCATAAGCACAGCTACAAACACTGGGTCAGTTGCGGCCAGTCACAAACTATCAAACAACATACATAAATGACTGTGCTTGCTTTTTACGATATGATAATGGTGCTGCACAACAAGCTCATAACCACCTTTATACACACTGCTCTCTCACTCGTCAGCCTATAGCACAACCCACACTGATGGTGTTAGGGTGGTGGCACAACTAACATGAAAGTTTTACAAAAACAATGTTGCTAAATGTTGATGTATTTGGCAGTAGAAGGTGTGTCCTGTCTCCTTATATTATCATTTACTGTAGTTCATTGAAATCATACGACTGACTTAAAGTAGCACCATACACAATGCATTGTGTATTGCAGTGGGTGTGTGTCTGTGTGTCTGGCCAGCTGGTGCCTCTGACAGTTAAGAGATATTCAGCTCAGGTAAGATACAGATCTAATTTGGCTTTTGGTTTCCTTCGTTCCGGTGAATCAGGGGAGTTTCTTTATATTGTTTTATAACAGTGTTCACTTTGATTGTTTGGAAAGAAGTGTTATTGTGTTTGGTGAGCTGTTGGGTGTTTGAGAGGGGCACTTAGCCTCAGCACCAACTGGTGTATAGGGGACTCTTTTCTGGGCTCAGCTCTCGGGTTTGGAGGGCTTTGGAATGGAGGGTGTCTGGCAGGCTGGATTTAGGGTGCTTAAAGAAGTGAGTGCACTCTTTTGAATGTTAATTATCAGTGGGTATTTGCTCTGCTCAACAGGCATTTGTTGGTGTTATTCTTTGTGCGTGTAAAATGTATCTGCAGCAATTCTGAATGTGAAGACTCTGTGTAGTTGTTTATCCCAACGGGTGCAGCTGAGACGTGGACCCCATACTTCCCTACCACTGAGTGCCACAGGCAGTGTAACGCTCCCAAATATTTTCATTTTAATTGGAATTTGAAGATGCAAAATTTTCTCATAATTACACTTACAGCTTTTGTAGTCTCCTCTATTTTATTTTATTAATTCTTGTATTATTTAGTTTTATCAGACAATCACACAGCACATTCACACACATGCACAACATTGAAGCACAACCCACCTTATTCCAAAGCAAACAAAGGTGAGGATAATATCAAGGAGAACATATTCTAGTATAAATCACTGTACATGCTACCACACGATATCAAGTGATGGTGAATACGAGCTCATGTGTATACTTCAGCTAAGCTTGCCTATAGAAGGTGTTATAGGTAGGGAAATGTTTAGAATAAAGGTCATGTGTTTTATTCACTGATATCATTTGTCACAAATCACAATGTACCGTTTTCAGTGCAGTTTCAACCAAATTCAACAAGCTGTTCCATTATCGTGGTGTTTTGTTGGGAGTCGTAAAAGAACATAATTGACTAAAATATGAATCTGATGGAGAATAAAAGGGAAAATGTGAAAGTGTTTCTGTAGCTACAACCTGATAAAAAGAGACTGAAATTGAAGGCTTTATCCATGCAGGGAAATCCTGTTCAAATTACAACGATTGTTACAGAAGAGAAAGACATTACCTGAAAAACAACGCTTTTAATGTGCGAGAGATTTACAGCTCTGAATGCTATCGGTAACAATATGAGGAAGCTTCACAGAAAATACAGATGGGCCAAATCCACAGAGACACTCCTTCAGGCTGAATATGAAATATTTCTTTTTGTGCCCTAGACAGCAGTCTCCATCACAGAGTCTGATTGCAAGAGGTTGAAATGGTCCGCCAGCCAGCCCCCTGGTCAATAGGTTTATGCAGAAATCTCCTCAGTCCTGAGGCAACCAGTGGAAATGACCTGAACACCTTACCCGCTGTGCATCCATCCTCAGAGTGAGAGGTCCCTGCACATTGTCCCACTCTCCACCACTGCGTAAATACCTTCAGTTAGTCAGCCGTGATGCTGTAGATTCACTGCTTCCGGGGGAAGTTTCCAACCTGTAATACTTCTGGATAATAAATACATCCTGCAGTGGATGTCACCCAGAAAAAATGTCACTTTGCTTCTGTGAAACTTATAACCTCCTCCCTACAAAACAGGTTTTGGCTGTCCTCTGGCAAAAATCTTTTCAGGAAATGCATTTGATAGCTTGATCAGGTTCGTTTGCAATATTTCAGCCTAATCCAGGAGGTGTGATATCTTTATTCTGGAAACAAGATAAACTGGGATGTGTTGTTGGGCTCACATCTTGTGTTGCATGTTTTATTAGAGTTAGTCAGCACCTGGTGAAGGAGAAGGAAAGATATGGTTTTGTTAATATAACCATGGTCTGACCCTATTCCTGAGCATTTCCATAAATATATATATACTTTAACTGCCAGGAACAGAAGGGGGAAAGAGACGTTATGTGTATGTGTGTGTGTGTGTGTGTGTGTCAGGGAAGAAGCCAGAGGTATAAATACATGGATATAATTTAAAGACAAGCAGAAGATTTTAATTCTGCTACAAACACCAGCTATGCCAATTCCACACCTGTGGTTGCGTGAAACCACAATGATTAGTCAGCGTTTTGGTTGTTGGTGAGCTTGCAGTGTGTGTTCATACATGCACTTGTGTTACTGTGAATAAAAATGGCAGAATCCAACCTCACCACCATCACAGCCAGAAAGCACCATACACACAGTCAAACATTAACAGTGTTTAATAAACACCGTTGGTGCGAGATTTTTATGACATTGTGTAAATGTTGTGATTCTTTTGTATAAAAAATGAAAAGGAGCCTTATCAACAGTGAGTCACAGAAACAGGACTGTGTGAAGCAGCTGTAATTGTTTGACAGTGAATTCTGTGCAAGAGCTGATCCCAGTAAAGAGTAAATTGTGGCTGGAAATTGAATTAAAAAACAGGACTGTATAATAGAGAAGGTGAAACACTACAGCTGAATAGCTTTTCACAGAACAGACACAAATATGACTACATTTCAGAAACCAAATACTTGGGGACAAGTAATAATAGAGAATTTCCAACAATCCAAGACAGACTTGTTAAAAATGTACAATTTACCAAAGCAGTTTTGCATTGACAAACTTGAATATCCTCTGTGTGGTTGTGTATTTATGTAGCAGCGCAGACCTTGTGCTGAGAGTCCAGGCACTGGTACGAGGGAAAGCAGCAGCACAGGCTGAAGTGACACGACTAAAAATGGCTGAACAAACAATTAGGTTGGTGGGGGAAAAAAACAGAGTGGTTTCTCTCCTCTGTTCCACAGATGAATTCAGAACATTAACAAAGTGCTACTGCTGTGACAGTGTCTAAAGGAAACCACTGGCTCGGGCTTTCAAGCTACTGGCTTCTTCACATGCTCGGTGTTGGAGGAGGAGACAAAATGAGCAAAGGAAAAAAAGGAGATGTTTGGTTGTGGGAGAGGTCGTCTGCTGGTGCCATAGAAAGCAGATGGAAGAGAGGAGGATATTTTTCCACTGCCGGCTGTGGGATCAATCAGTCGTGATGGCTCTAATCTGAAACTGTTTCAGAGCAGTGGTGATGGAACCTTATGGTTGTTTTGGAGGTCACACCAGTCACAGCCTTTTCTTTTTTCTGCTTTTTTTTTGTTTTTTTTGGAGGGTGCAGTTCAACTATGTTGGGCTGAAACAGTGTTTGTCTACAACTGTTGGTCTAAACATGGTAAATATTAGAGAAAGTCCTCAGTATGATGCAATGCAGCTCAACAGCACAGCAGGAGTAAGGGTTAACGTTATTTGTTTTAGTCATTGGGTTTGTAAGACAGGCCACTTGTTACTATACTCACAAAAACTCATGTTTTTCTTAACTTTTTTTTACAGTGTCCCTGAGGGTAAAGTCAGCTCCTGCCTTCCAGAAGTGGTGAATCACTTGCAAACAGGACCACAGGCGGTGAGAGGAGGGCTTGCTGTGTGGACAGCAAAGTTCAAATAAGTGAACTGTGACCTCAAAGGAGGGGTGGTGGTAAAACCCCTGCTGCTTTAGCCAGTCACACACTAGATCTGTAGATGTGTTTATTGCTATGACTGACTGAAATCTCATATTGATTTTTTTTTTTTGTGTGTGTGTGGGTGTATATAAACACACAAACACAAGCAAAAAGAGCATGACTGCAGTACAGAGTGTTTTTTCTTCCTTTAACCAAACTGAATGGTGAAGTGAAGAGGAGATGGCTGATGGCTGGTCAGCGATCACTGTCTCTAAAGAAGCCGTTCAGCAACAATCTGGACTGTCGGATAAAAAGGAGAGGAATCGAGAACCGTGCCCATTCCTCTCGAGCAGCAGAAAAACGCTGTGAAGTTTGTTTACTTGCACTCTGATGAGTCCATTAATGTTAATTTAACAGAGGAATCAAAGAGGGAAATGGAATAGTTTGAAAGCTCAAAGCAGAGCACATTCATCTGAACTGTGTTCCTATGAATAAATAATCAGGAAAAAGGTTAAGACCAGTTATTAATAAATTAACGAGATGAGGTTGTTCTGCAGCCTTTTATTGTGCCAAAGAGAAGCCGCCTGCGCCATATGTGTGGCATTTGAAAAGTATTCAAGGAATGCCAGTGTGTGTGTTTGGAAGCAGGAATAGAGCTAAGACTCTTGAGGGTCGTATGATGACGTGTGAAAGTCTGAGATTTTTCTTTCGGAGACATCAAATGAGATCCAGTCATTAGCTGCTAATTGAAACCCTGCATTTGCATCTTTACAGCTGTAAATGACTTTAATATTATTTTACATTCATGAGATAATACAAAGACTCTGGAGTGTGTTTCAAAGAGAGAGGAAGAGTGGATCTGCTCACACGATGATGCCAGCATCTCAGACAGGAACCTTAAACTGAAAAACAAAACAGACAGCCCGACTCTGTGATTAGAACTATTACATTTTCATAGAAACCACACACCTGTGATAATCATTTTAATGCTGTCTCTTACTATTCCCAGTTCCTGACTTTTACACCCAATTAATGTCTCAGCTCAACTCTGGCAGTTGGATGTGGACTCAGTGTGCAGGCATGAGTTCTTCTAACAATCTCTTGGGCCTTTCATCATCTCTAATAGCTTGTTATCTGCAGTAAGCCAAGAGCCAGCTGAAACTGTCATCATGTAATTACCACAGAATGAGTCACTAGCTGCCTTTCATTTGTCGTTGTTATTCATGTAGGTAGAGGTCAGCCCATGCTTACGCCTCTAATCCATAGTGTTCCTGTGGCACAGTTTATACGTGAGTTGCTATTATCTGGGTTACAGTGTTTTTCTGCTGGTTTTGATACTGCGGTGGGTTTCATGATATGGTTGGGTTTGGTAATCTAATGTTTTTCTGGACCTCGTATCAGCAATGTCAGCCAGCTGGCCCGTCGGTTCCTCCAAGGTAGAATCTCTTAATAACTCCTGTCCAGATTGGCATGATATGGATGTCCAGGGTCGTTAGAATATGACGACTAATTGTTGATTTGACACCTCAACCTTTTCTCCCCTGTCAACATTAAGCTAAAAATGCCACCTGTCCTCTCCAGATGCTGCCCAAGGATGTCATTTCTGTAACTCCCCTCACAGAATATACAGAAGAAACTCGAGCCTCACTTGGTTTTGTCTGTCTTGTTTATTATTCTATGGTCACTGTGACTAGCCTGTTGGAGCTGATCCAGTTAGATGATAATTTCACTATTACGTATTTGAAAGACTTTTATGCCTCAATCGCTTGCAGGCTCAAATATCATCATTGTGATGCTGGTCCCAAAGCACCAACTGGTATCCATTTCCTGACCAATCACCATCAGCCTAATCTAGTGTAGTGCTGAGGAACCCCCAAGAGGCTGCTTCACCATAGGGGTTCTGGAGACTTATTGTTGTTCCCAGATGTTGTGCACAGAGCGGTGGAATAGGGTGCATCAGAGGAGTATCAGCACCTACTGAAACTGACAGCAGTGGTCTCGCAACATGATGCAAGGCTGCAGACAGAGGTGGCTCAAATTTAAGGTCGCAGAGAGCAACTCCCTCAGAGCACTTCACAGTCCGGGTCTACAAAATGCCAGGGCTGACACCAGCGGCTAAGATGTGTTCACAAAAACAAGATGGCTTGCAACACATCTTTTTTTTCTGTCCTTCATGTGAACCTGATCTGTCAGAGAGACTGAGGGACAATAATAAAGATGGCAATAATTCAGTTGACGCAGGTACCATAATGACCCTGCAGCGTCACACAGTCACTTTAACACAATAAAAATTGCAGGGTTTGGGGTAATATATCGCAGCATCAAGACAGCAGTGGTTTCACTTTGTCCAGTATCACTGGATAGGAACTACCTGAGATAGGGATTGGTTCTCATCCAATGTCAGTGGTATTTTTATACCTGAGCCAGAAGCATATGGTTTTCAGGTTGTCCAAATATTTGTAGGTATGTGAGTACCTACGCAGTATCTCTTTGCACTTCTTGCAGTTTGGTTCAAATATGCACTTGAACTCAGGGATGATTTTTGTGGCCTAAGGTCAAAGGTCATGGTGACCTAAAGACATGGCTTTGGGGTTGTGAATGGAATATATCTCCAAAATGCCGAGAAGGAATCTCTTCAGATTTGTTTCCAATGTTCACTTGGCTTTAAGGACAAACTGATTTGACTTGGTGGTCAAAGGTCAAAGGTCAGGGTCAGTGTGACCACAAAAAACAGTTATTCTCCGTTACTCAAGACAACACACAGCAATTCAGACAAAATCACACCAAAATTGTAAAATTTTTGCACAATGGATAAACAGTCATTTAATCTGGAACTAGTTGGAGTGGTGGAGGCAAACAATCAATCACAAGGTGCTAATTCTAGTTCATCCAATACAACATGGCATGGTTAAAAACTGCTATAATCTAACTCTTTTTAAACTTAAGTCAGTATTTGATACTGAATGTTAATAAAATGTGTAATCTTTGTGGTTTTACATATATCATACCATACCATATCTTTTTCTTCTTTTTTTCTTTACAGCTAATATCAATAATAACTTTTGGTGACAGTTTTACTGATTGATGATTGATGATAACTATATGATTTTCTTAAGCTTGAGTTGTGTCTAACCATATTTTTATACCGAGTAGTTAACCCAGAATGATATCAGTGCTAAACAAGTTTTAACCCAGTGTACTAAATATTCCCTTCAGCGATTGTAAGCTCTGTTAGTATACCACTAACTCTGTCTAAACCTGTAAATTATGATCATCTTAGATTAGCTGATGGGTCCTTTCATGGGTAATGTGATCTGTGGTCATTGTCCTCAACTTCAGAGCTTTGGGAATGATATAGCACAAAAGACTGCAGATTAATGGTTCACTACCTGATGACCTTTTAGCTGTACAGCACCTGATGATGGGGCAGTTTTTCCCCTTTTACATCACTTAACTGTCCACATGGGCTATTTTTATGCTTATTCAGCCATTAGTGCTGTGCAGTGGGACCCGAATTGTCTGTAGGCAAAATTTGTGAGTGAGATCAGCGAGCAGTTTAATGACAGCAGTCTTTCGCTAAATTTAGGGAATACTAAGTCTATTGTGTTTGATTCAAGGCCCTGTTTAGAAAACAGAGCCACGTCTTCCTGTGATTACTTGGTCAGCATCTTCGACTTGAATACAATGGACACGATGGGTTGTAAACAAGATTAGTGCAAGAATGAAATCCCAAGTTACAAAGACTAATCTCCTAAATAACAATGGTTTGACATAGATTATTAGCATCTTGCTTGGTTTTATTTTCACTCTGATGTTTGTACATGTTGGTCTGAAGGTCAGTCTAATGCTGAAAATACTGCATGTTTCTCAGAGCAGGCCAACTCTGGAAAAAAACATGACATGTTGCAAGTGATAAGATCCGATCTGCATGTGTCCATATTGTGTGTCTCATCCCCGTTGGTTTCTACAGTAACAAGCTACACCCACAAACAAACAATCAAAAAAAGTGGATGACAGGGAACTGTGCGTGTCCATGTCCCAAGTCGTTATATAGAGCTGTGGCATAAATAAACTGTTAATTGCACGAAAGCAACAGAAACTCAGCAACTGCTGAGCTGTGCCGCCTTCCATGCTGCAATCACCGCTGGAATGATGGTGGAACGGTCCGTTGGGTGCAGGCAGACCAGTGATGCCTCCCGTCTCTCCAGAATTACGTTGTCCATCTTGTGTTGCACTGTGAGTGACACTAAAGACGTTGGAGCAACGCTTGAGCAACGACACCGTTCACATTTAATCGGATCTCTACAAATCCGATCAGAATCGCATTTGAAACCACCTCCGTATGCGTTTTGAATCTGTTTCGAAAAAATCGGATCTCATGTGGTTTTTGGCTGTTCAGACTGTCAAAAAATCAAACTAGATATAATCTGGCTATGACAAAAATCGGATTTGGAGTGGCAGTGTGAACTAAGCTAATATTTACACAACCTCTGACACAACCCTTCAGTGTGTATAGACTGGACATTATTAATGACAGGGTGCACAGTTATTTTTCCGATGAGGTTTATTCATCATATATGTGTCCTGGAAGGTTTCAGCAGCTCAGTGCTTGTCCTGTCACACTGAGGCCAGAATAATCTGAAGTCAGACCTGTGCAGTTTTAATGGAATTAATGGCAGAGAAGGTCAGAAATCGAGATGTTTTTCATTTGAGAAGAGTTTTTATGTGTTACGTAGTTGTTAGATCTTTCAAAGGGTTCACAGAAAGGTGAGATCTGGTTGTTAGTTAGAGATGAAAAAGCTTCATTTTATCTTTCATAGACTTGGTTGTTGTCAGTCATTCTAATTGTTTTCTGTAGCACGCCTTTCTGTGAGATAAGAAGCATTATGTGAAAAGATCTTTTTATCTGCCACAATGAACATGTGCGTGTTTTATAGGATAGCTACTTAAAATTCTCTTCTTAAGATATGATTTTATCCTCAAAGTAACTGACAGTTTCCTCAAACATTCAGTGTCCCAGTCCATTTAGTGTAGCCTTAAAAGACGTGTAAAAATATGACCTCTTTGCCATCTTTCTGTTGTACCGTGTAAAGCTGCCAAATCCTTTGCCCGAGCACCATTAACAACCCTGTGAGTCTCACCCACTGCCTTCATCTGATTCCTGGCCTCATTGTTTCCAGGTGCCATTTATCAAATGGAAAATCTTGGAATTAATAATGTGGGTATTTTGCATATGAATAACAAGTCCAAATCGATCAGGAATGACTGCAGTTTTTCTCTATTGCGAAGACAGGCTTAATGAAAGTGAGATCAGCTTGATACTTCCTTGGACAGCAAATGTGTTAACAGTTTTTCATTGGGTTCACACAGTTTTTACTCCCATTTTTCAAAACAGTTGGCACAGATTTCATATTTAGACCCCCAAAGTCTAAAGGATGAACTGTTTAAAGAGAAAACCTGGTAAGGAGGTTCACCAGTGCCTCTTTTTCCTGAGGACTTCCTGAGGAAAAAGTGAAATTCTACCACTGCACCATTGAAAGCATCCTAACCAACTGTTTTACAGTCTGGTATAGGAACTGCCCTGTCTCGGACTGGAAGGTGGTGAAAACATTTGTTCTTCTTTTTTTTCCTTTTTTTTTTTTTTTAGAATAATAGGGTTGAAGCTAAAGAGGCACATCACATATTCCATCAGCTGGCCTCAGCCTCTCATATATAAGGAGCCGCAGAAGGAGCACTATGGGGAACATACCATCACAGTGCGAGGTCAGAGGGACATTGATATCCTCATGTGTGCTTTGAAGTACCAGCTACAGACCCATGCAGTACAGAACATTTCTTGATGCACTGAATGAAAGGCTGGTTTCACATAGGGCGGTCTTCACTCTGTTAGTCATAATTTGGGGCAGTGTTGCCCTCCACAGCTCTGGCTTTGTAAGTGAATAGCTTGCAGCACAACCCCATATGATGATGCAATTCCTCCTGACATACTCTCCTTTTCCAAATTCCACTCGGGAATTCCTCTTTGCTTGGAGATGAAAAGAGTATGATCACCAGCCATATGACCAGATGTCCCTCCTGGAGGCAATGAATGCTGGTTGCCTGGCAATATGTGCAGGGATGGATATGCCATGCATGGCAATTTTTCCTGTGCATTGCAAGGGAAAACATCCAAAGTGATGTTGATGAGACCCGTGGTTTAATCGTCAGGAACAAATGGACTAAATGGGCCAAGGAATATTTGAAATCCTCCTTTAGTTTACTTCTGTGCGATGGCTCCACCCATGTACCGTCAGTGTCCTTCACACAAGGTGACAGACCTAAAACACTCAAAATAATGTGTTTATTAGGACAGCCATGTAACTCAGATGTAAGAATACCCTTTTGTTGTTTGATCAAGTAACCACTTTATTATGCTAACTATTGCTCCTTTATGTTTATTAGCATCATTTGTCTTTTATTTTATTCTCTATTCACATTATTCCATTGTCCCTTTCCCTAATTTCCCTTTGGGATGAATACAGTTATTTTTATTCATATTCGGTTTATAAAGGTTTCTAAGTAAACTTGAGATGAAATGGTTCAAAAGTTCCTAAGGGAGTAAAAATGCTGTAATCACTTCACACATTGCTTTTTGGCTACGTGCCACTCTGCTGTTTTTCCACTTCCTTTCTCTATCATTTTCATCTGTATGTTGTTTATTCTTTCTTTGTCGCATGCTCCAAGTAACTTTTTCTTTTGTCTCAGCATACAGTCTTTTATTTTTACCAGCGTCTGAGTCCAAACCAACTGAATAAAGCAACAGAAGTGCCTCAGTATATTCTTGTAACTTTTTAATTAATACCATGATTTCATTTTGAAGACTTTTGAGTTACCTCTTCTGAACTTATATAGGAAAAGTTAAGTGTATTAGAACTTTATTTTGCATCAACCTGCAAGACACACAGGAAGATAATACGATCTGCCCACAACCGCCTGCAGAGAAAGTGACAGAGAAATTAAGAGTACCTGAGAAAAGAAGTCTGCTGGCTAACTGCAACAAAGCTTAAGTCACTGAGAGTGCCTGCAGCTTGACTGATCATACTGATATATAAATTCACTCATCAAAGTTCTCCAAAATGAGAAGTGGTGCCCCCACTTAATGAGGATTTTTAATTTCCAAACTATGGTCTTGGAATACTACACTGTAAAATCCGATAAGTTCATTTAACTAAAAAAAAAATAGTCCCCAAAGTTAACATTAATAATTCTAATTAATGTGAACTTTTTTTTGTTTTTGTTTAAGAAGCAATCTTGATTAAGCACCTGTTACTTAATTATTTTGTTTTCGCAGTAAAAACAAAAACAATTATAGATAACTTGAATCTTTTTATTACTGTTGACTTAGATTTTTCAAATCAAAAGAAGTTCTGCTAACTCCACTACAAGTAAAATCTTAGAAGTAAGTTTAACTCAAAATAAGATTTTAGGGATGTAGTGATTCCATGCAGTGGAAGACATTCCAAACACAAGTTTAAATGCAACAAGTTTTATTGAGTAAACATACAATAATATATCAATTGTTTTGTAAAATTCTACTCCATTATATGATAAATGCATGAAATAGTGCAATAACTTTCAGAAAAGTCCAGAAGATCTTTTCCTGAACTATCACTTCTTGTGTTTAAGCAAAATGTGAAAATGCCTACATTCATCAGTGTTGTCACAGTTCAGTCACCCAGCTCCCACTCAGTACTTTTCCATTGACCCCGCCCCTGTTTCACTCACCCTGCTGGCCACACCCACCTCATCAGTTAACTCTGTTCACCTGTGCACACAGTTGCCTCTCTTCTCCAATCAAGACTTCTATTTAAGTCTGTCTTGCTCATTCAGTCTTTGCCAGATTGTTTGCCTCTCAATGCAAAACCTTACAGCCCCTACTTTTGGACTTACCTCACCAGTCTTGGATTAACCTACCTTGTTCTCGGCCTGTAAATCACCTCAGCTTTTGCTCCGTCCATGAGTACTTCCTCAGTGTTCCTGGTTTGTGGCTGCCTTTCCTGGGTGTTTGGTGTCCTTTGTCAGCCGCTCCACAATGTAAGTTTCAGCTCCATCTTACCTGTGGCTTCCTGTGGGCTAGAGACAGAACAGTTTACTTTACATTTTTGTTCAGAATTCACAAATTCTGCAAAAACACACCTGATGTTATTCACTGGAATGAGACTGTGACGATATTTGTTGGTTGGCAGAGGCGTCCAACAGCAAGGTGGTAATTCAAGTTTTTTACTTACTTATTTGGTCTTTCAAGTTGTTTTCTATGGCATGCCTTGTTTTGTGAGACGAGTAGCAGAACTATCATTAAATACCCGGTTTAATGATAGTTGTTCACAAATTGAGTTTTTTTTTTTTTGTTGGTGGTTGTTTTATTTATTTTTTTGTGCAAATATGCTCTCTACTCAATGAAATTGTACGTAAATGTCAGAAGCAAGGATTTGCGCATGTTTCCAATGTAATGAACAAATTCCTCACACTTGATGTACCTGCCCATTGTGGCTTTAAAAGTCATGTAAAACAGAACCTGCTGAACAGCATTAACAATCCTCTGACTGCCTTTAGCTGATTCCTTGGCTCATTATTTATTATTTTTTTAGGTTTCATTCATCAGATGAAAATCTGAACAGTGGATATTTTGTATATTTATAATAAGCTAGAGTCAATCAAAAGCTAATATTAATTAAAAAAAACCACATGCACACACACAATCGAAAGTTATAAATTTTCAACACGACCAAGCCTTTAACTGTTTCTTGTATTTTCATTTTCAGCTACTGAACACACATGTATAAACAAGGGCTCATCCGTGTTGTTCACAATTTTCTTTTTCTTCCCATTTCTGAGCTGCATTTATAACACAAAGAAATTATTTATTGGAAATGGTAGTGAATATCCCCTGTCAGCTCAAAGCAGCACAACAAAGAGGATAAACAAAGTCAGGGTAAAAAACTGTTAAATTGCCTTTGTAGTTGGTAGGTACAATCGCTATTCAACAGCTTGGAAGTAACCTAGTGTAGGCTAGCCACACCACTACACCTCATGCGTGCTGTGCATGTGATTACTGAGATATATCTGCTATCTGGTGTAATTGTGTGGGCTGAGATAATTTCTGATACAGTGCTTAAGTGTTCATCTGGATGGAGATTGTTCTCGTTTGAAAACTGTCTTAAAATGTAGTAGCGCCGATCAACAGCCTGACAGGTGATGTGATGGCAGGATGTGTGATGTGAAGAGATAAAAGAGGGGTGAAGGGGAAGCAGGAAGGGAGGCAGAAAAGACTAGAACATTGCTTTCATGATGTATTGTTTGTCTGCATCCCCCATGGTGCAGCTCTTTATTAACTGTCAGGTTCACAGAACCATTGAACTGCAGGAGAGCAGGCAATACTAACTGGCCCTTTCTGCACTGACACTTATTAACATTGGAGAAATGAAGCCAAGTACCCACCCTCCACCCACACATACTGTATACAGTAGGCAGAGAAAGCAATGCTTAACATGTAGCCTTCAGATAAATCAGCTTCACTCTAACACTTTCCTAGTTGCTTTGCTGCCTTTCTCAAATTGCCCAGTTGCAAAGTAGTTACAGATGAGATTTCACAAGATTATTTTCTGTATGGCACATACCAATTTTAACAGTACAAAGTTACATATTACTGTATGTGGCAATTTGATTGTAAAGATTCAGATTCATACTCTTATTACTTGTTTTATTTATAGCTCAAAAGAAAGAAGACTGTTTTGCAGCACTGCATGGCACAAAGGGAAATAACACACAATCACAGGAAACACTACAGGCAAAACGCATGCTTTGTAGCATGTAGTGATATATGGGAAAATTCAGTTGAGGCTTTCTCCACCTCTTCACACTCCTGCCACAGATCGTAATCTGTATCTCAGTGGATATCTTCCCTTGGAATCCGACATTGAGAAAACCCTTTGAAACGTATTATCCGGCTTGTTCAGGCCTCTACTGCGGTGTCTTTACTTGCTGCATCCATGGCAGCCAGCAGGGTGATCTGTGGAGTTTTTGAGAACTGAAAGTGGAAACTTATGGGAAGCTCTGGGGTTGCCTTGGAGACCTTTAGCAAAGATGATGTCGGTATGTGGCTGGTGATTTTAAAACCTCCACCTCCATGCTGAATAACACTCATCTATCAGGTTAAGTAATGGGGTGTAGGATGGGAGGAATTCCATTAGTATGCTGTAGTGGGTCACGCACTCTGGTGGTGTTGGAGTGCTGGAAACTCACATTATCCCAAAATTACCACGGACTTTGGTAAATCAGGTTGAATTAGACCCCTCTGATCATCAGGGAGACTAAGAAGGTAAAGAGCTGCTGTGTTTTACAGCCCTATAATGGGAACATGAGCTAGTACATCAGGTCCTGCACACATTGATGTTCCCTCCCATCTGACCTGACACACAACCACACCTTCTGCCTTTGGCCAGGTTGAAACCTGGATGTATGAAGCTGTGAGCTGGTTCACTCAATTCCACTTTAACTCTACATGCATACATGTATTTTAGTGTTAGACAAGACGCAATTTCAATCAAATGTACAATGTATTGCACTCTGCCATAGCAGATGTGCGCAGATCACATCTGCAAATACATACACACACCTGTACATCATACTGTCCTGTATGCACATTGCACATAGACATGCTGGTACTATAGCCCTTTCACTCTGTCATCAGTCCCTTCAAATGGCAGCTACATTGTATACAGCTCGTCTGGTGTACTTTCATCACCCTGCTGAAACCTGAGATGCAAACAAACAAGCACTCTGTATCTCCATTAGTCTAATGGCATTATTTGTTGTGACCATGGTGCAAAAAGCCTCTGTCTGTTGAAGTGTAAAAAGGCCTTCTGCCCCTTAAGAAAAAAAATAAAGTCATGTAAAACACAAGGCTGAATCAGAGGGAAAATATGTCATTGTGTATATAAACTGTGCATTCTATACATATGCCATATACACACTCTCATAATGTACATGTTTTAATATTATTTTTGTCCCAGCACATACGGTATGTAATCTCTGTAAGGCAGGTCTGTGTTGTGAAAGTAGTATTATTGTAACTAATATATTGCATTACAGTGCAGTGTTGAATCGTAGACCTATTTCTGTGTGAAATACCTGGATGATTGAGAATACATTTGTCCAGCTGCACCCTTTGACCTGTCTCAGTCACTGTAGGGTCATGATTGAGAACATAACCCACAACTGTGACCCTTATTTCAAAGAAAAAGTGCTCATGTCCTTGGCTTCCTCTCTGTCTTCCTCTGTTTCGCCTTCCTAACCTTCCCCCTCACTGCTTTTTACTCTTCGTCTTCTCCCTATTGCTGTTGACCCTGTCTGTTTCCTTGTTGTTTTTCCAGCGTGAGATATTGTGAAACTGTTTGTGCTCCATCTAGACAGGCTTGCTTGTTTGAGGTACATGAGCTGCACCTCTGCGCTATTTCATAGAACTGACTGAACAAACACTTTATTTACAAAGAAAATTATCTTAGAAATATATGAATATAAAAAAATATCCATGACAGATCATGACTGATTTTGCAGTGGTTTTGCAATACACTATTGAGAGAACCAGTATATTGCATTTTGATGAACACGAGATAAGCGTTTAATAATGTAGGAAACGGAAGACAATTGTTCATAATCATTTGCATGAATGTGCCAAAACATAAGCAATTTGTTCAAAATAATGAGAAAATGGTTTTATGATGTGCACAAGTGAGTAGATGAACAAGTAGTTCTGAGACTATCTATACTGATCTCAGAAATGTAGCAAAGCGAATGAGGGGAACTGTAAACACACAGAGCACAACCATGTCTGGGTCCAGAAACAAACACAAACAATCACTTGTAGCAAGGTATCGGCTACTTGTACTTTCTCATTCTCTGGGTACCGCCATTGTGTTGCAGCAGCAGGAACATGGAGGCTGAGAAGAAAAAGATTACCTCTAGGCAGGTGTAGGCAAGCCCCAGGCAGAGTTTCAGAAAACCACCCCCAGTCTAGGACACAATTCTCACAGAGCCTCTGGGCAGGAGCAACCATCGAGACCATTCTCCAGCCTGATTAACATGGACAGAGGAAAGGTGCATATCTAGTGCCTGCACAACCTCCTGGCCTCTTTCATTTTACTATCCAATATCTGTTGGCTTCTTTTTTAGACTCGAGAACAAAGAAGAGGAAGAGGGTAGATGCCAAACCTCCGGACATTCATCTTTTTTTACAGCTATAATGTTGCTTGTCTGCATGTGGCCCCCTTTCAGCCGGGATATCAGATTTCATTACTGTATGCAGTGTCGCAGCCAGGCTGTTACAGATTTAATGAAGGGTCTAATCGTACTATTGCCACTAATCACAAATACATTTGGAGATCAATATGCATTTCACAAGCAGAACCTCACAGGAGCAAACACAGAGCCCAGTGAGCTGCATCTTGTATTAAATCAAACAGTTGGAGGGATCCATGAATTAAACAAGACTATCACAGTGGCACAACTGAAGCCTCCACTGTTCTTGTACATCAAGTCTAACCTGTACTGAGTAATTTAGTATGACACTATAAATCCACTTCAGAGTCCTAATTGTATTAATTTGGTCATTAATTAATAGTAGAGTGGCTGAGGGAACACCCCGGTGCCTGATGAGAATCTTTGTTTTTCACAACTACAGTGGGATTTTAGGTCCTCCATAAATCCATTGCATCAAAACTGGATACAAGGCAGAAACTTCACAGGGTGTGCACTGACCAGCACGCAGTAATATGTGGATAACTTATGATTGATGAGTTTAGCTTTTAAAGGAAAATGTGGAAAACAGGAGCAGGTGATGGAGCAAATGAGATGGATAAATAGACGGATAGATTCTGTTTGTCATGAAACCCTTTCTATCTCCTCGAACCTTTTTGAAGTGTTTTTTGTTTTCACAACGAGAGGAGTACAGTACTGCATGTACTTAAGTGGCACTTCTCCAGCTCTGCTTCCTCCCCCTGTTGTTCTTTGCAGTGAAGCATTCATTTGTTTACGCCATCAGTTTTATGTCCTGTCTGTCTTTTAACGTCTGAACAAAGCCATCTTTATGGTTGCTGACAACAAGAGTTATACAACAGCTTTTGAACGCATCTCAGTGAAAGTGAAAAGGTTGTGGGTTTTTGTTTAATGAATGATACATCCAGACACTTGTTTGGGGCTTTCTCATAACTAGAGTGAGGTCACCAAGTGACAGAAACTGTCCAGGCTGGGCCTCTATTCCCTTGCCCTTATTCTACCACGCCTCATTAATCATCCAGCCTACCAGATCCCAGAGCAGACAGAGCAGTCTCACAGGCCACAGAAATCAGCTCTTACTCATAATTTTGTTTTTCAAGAGTGTAGCTGCAGAACACTGCTTTCAAATATGTGTTTTATCAACAACAAAATTAGAATTAAATCAGATTATCATCATAAAAGTATGAATTTTCTTTGAATCTACTTTTGGTGCGTTAAATGGCATTAACGCTACTGACAACAATCTTGTGCATGATCCTGGTTTTATAAGACATCTGACAAAATCAGTGTACACATACGTTAAAGACAGTGGCTGTGCTGTGGTTATTTGACTGTGAACTTTATAATATTAAACCTTCTTTTCCTTTATGATAAAATACAGAATAACTAAAATTGGGTTAGAGTAGAGGGTACGGAGATAGTGAGGACTGGAGATACACTAAATACAAAGCAAAGATAGAAAATAAACAAAACTTCTGAAATCAGCAGAACTAAACTACTATTACACTGAGGTTCGCTTGTGTTTAGCATTGTCACCTCCCTCTGACATCATAACAAGTGACAGCAAGCTCACAACAAGCTAATAGACATGGATTAGTAAGAGTGTAATAATGTAATAAGATTGCATTATTCACGTGAAGTACAGGAAACTATTAAACCCAGTGCAACCTAACAATAACAGGGAACAATAGAACATACAGGCAAATGGTGCAAACATCCCACATGTAAACTCCATTTCACCACTTTGATATAATTTTGGAGCTTGTACATGAAAGTTCGACTTGGAGCATTTTGTCCTCACATGGCAGCAGTGAAGTTAAAAGTTAAGCTTGAAGTATTAAAACTTAATTCACATTGAGTTAAATGCAACATATCAGCAGTTGGGCGAGCAGGAAGTCTATCAGCATGCACGATGGTTGTTTCCCGCATATGGTGGACTGTAGCGAGGCCTCCCCCCACACACAGATATTTGACAAATTAAAACCTCCTGCTGATGGCAGTGTCGGATGAAAAGTCGCCAAAGTCGGTAGCATTCATCACCTCGAGATCATGAATGTCAGTATAAAGTCCAGCTATCCACTAGCTGTTGAGTTATTTCAGTCTGGACCACCGCTGGCTAGTGTGGCTAAAGAATCGCACCACAGGACAAACTAACTGCTGGCAACGGACAAATGTTGACAGTATATGAATACACAGGCCACGATATCTACTTGCCAGCTCTCTGTTTTCTTTATGTTTATTTGTTTCTGGGCTTCCTCCACACTCATGGAGAAACTCTAGTATGAATTATGGAATATGTCCTCAAGCAATGTGTACCCACAGAAAGCGCATAAAGGCTTGAGAAAGTCTGTGGGAGAGCCCTCATGCGTTTCCACGATAGATTTAATGGCGGGGCAGCCTGGAGCTCTTGTGGACTTACGAGAACTGTACATCAAAGTCTGTGAGTCTGTGACAGTAAGATTGGAAGAGAGAGACTTTGAGGGGACGGAGAGGGGAAATTTGGAAGTGGACGGATGCATTTTGGCTGCGCTAAACACACTCACACACACACAAACACACACATGTGAGACTGATAATTGCAACTCATCCATAACCACAACCATGATTTATTTTACTGTCCAGAAAGATATCGACAAACAGAAAAAAAAAATAAAAGGTTGTGGAAACATTACCAGCAGTGAGGCTCACGTATGTTGGCATGCTAAACACAGCTCACTACATTCAAACTTCCCATGGGTGCCTATTTGCATTTAACCAACTGAAGTTTTTGTACTGGTTATGCATGGCAGTGTATGCCGGAGGGGAAATAAAACTACATGGTTGAATAGAACAGGAGAAGCAGCTCAGGAAGAGAACAAATGATCAATATTTAGATGGATTTCAGAGAATGAATTGGTTTCTAAAAGTTTAACTATGGTTTGGAGTCTTTAACCCTCCTCCCCAACACCCTCTCCCATATTGGATTTTTATCACTTTTCATCAAAATTCTGAGCATATGGAAACAGGATGGGAATACAAACAGATGCCAGGTTTCAAGTTGCTTCCAAATGATCTGATTGGTCGAACATAATTTCCAACATGATTAATTGGGGTGTAGTAATGCGATCTGCTGTCATGTCGACTCTTATCTATGAAAATGTATTGTATTAACTTATATACTGTAGATGGGTCTATCAAAAATGTTTGGTAACAGGCTTTAGAAAAGTCTCAGCACCACAGACAGTGAGTGTGGAGTTGATGGAAACGTCCTTTGATTGAACTAACTCTCCACATTAATCTTGCTCCCGCCCATAAAGTGCAGAGCACATACTATATTGAGTTTTATCTATGTGCCTATTTAACTTTACTATGACAAGGTGTTCAATCATCCCTATTCTGAGGCTGCATTCATATTCCGTTGAGGCTTTCTTGTTATTCAGCAGATGCACACACACAATAACATACAAGATGGAAATAAAAGGGAAAGAGATTCATTTGTGTTGTTTTGACGTAAGAATGCTTTCAATGAGTTATTGGCAATTATCAAACACTGTCGCCATGTTCAAACAGCATGCCACTATAAGAAACACAAAAACATTCATGTCACTCACCTTGATGAAACAGAAAAATTTGACGAGATTCATTTAGATTCATTTATCATCACTGCACGAGGTCTACAACCATCAGAGTGTGATGCAACAAATATTACGCCTCATGTGTGAGGACAGCAGTCAACAAAACTCAAGTCTGCTCATGTCCACGGTTGGTAATGAGCTTTAATTATCCAATCTGACCAAAGAAAATGAGCTAAATTTCTCTGGGAAACACTCTGATGATGTGGAAACACTTTAGGTAAAACGCACATCAGACTGAGATGAGTAAATGAATGTTTTAAGCTTCTGTAAATATAACACCAAATGACTGAAGCTTCTTTTTTTTTTGCCGGAAGACATGCTTGGGGACACAGTATATTCAGATGTGACAATTATCATAATATTCTGGCAATGACAAGTCCAACTGGGACTGGAAGAAGTAAGTTGAAGAGTTTTAAGCCTTTAGCAGAACTTAAAGCTGCTGAGTAAAGAACATATTTTTCATGTCTTTGTCCTCTTTGATGAATGACTGCTATATCGGATCAGAATAAGAAGTGGAAGAAGTGTCCACGTCTGCGCATGTGTGTCTGTGTTTATTAAGAAAGAGAGCATGGTGAATTCGAATCCTCCTTTTATTGGCACATTAAGCGAGCAGTCACATGGTAAATATGCAACATGTAGCCCATAGTGATTGTTAGTCATTGCAGTATGCTCTTTCATTGCATCACAGGTGGATTTTAATAGTATTCACACAAACACACATACACACACATACACAATAAGTATATTATCCGTTTGTCACAAGGAGCTGGCTTATACCACTGTTTCATGTCATAATTATCTCTGCAGCCAGCAAATTGTTTTGTGTTTTCCTCTGACGTACCCTCATACATGGTAAAAATAGAACTGTAATGAGGGATACAAAATAAAACATCTTTGCAATTTAGAGACATATGCAGTTTTTCTACCTCAGTGACCCGGCTTCTGCTGATTTGTACATTTAACTGGATGTAATTCAACTTTGAATCCTCGCTGCCCACATTTCAATAGAAAGCCTGTATTGCTAGTACAGTATCAGCTGTAGTATTTGCTTTCCTTGAAAGGGTTTTTGATTGACATCTTTGCATGCTCTCAAAGGGCAGGGGGTCAATAAAGTATGTATGATAGTGATTAACTGAGGTTCGAGGGGAAATAATTGAATGACCTTTTGTTGTGATTTGGTTTGAGATTTCTCACTGGTGATGCAGCAAAAGCACAACAAGACAGTCAGTACACTAGAGGCTGCGTTGAGAGTTTCAAGACTGAAAAATGACTTCCTGCCTCTTCCCTCACCTCTCAAAACCCAGTCTCAGCTCAGACAAGGCCGAAAACATCAGTAGATTATTAAACACACACAGAGAGCTCTGTTTGAAAACTACGTTGGACGCTTATGGTTTGTATGTATAGAAAATATATATACATATATATACAGCATATATACAGCAGGGAAAATAAGTATTGAATGCATCTGCATTTTTCTCAGAATATATATTTCTAATAAAGCTATTGACATGACATTTTCACCAGATGTCGGCAACAACCCAAGTAACACATACAGAAAAATACAAACGTAAAAGTCTATAAATTAAGTTATGTGTAATAAAGTGAAATGACACAGGGAATAAGTATTGAACACATAAAGAAAAGGAGGTGCAAAAAGGTAAGCCAAGAAACCAGCGAGTCCATTAGTATTTAGAAAGCAATCCTGTCCCCTATCAGTGCAAAGTGATATCAGCTGATTTAGTCCAAATTGACGCCTATGAAAAGGTTTCTCATCACCAAGGTGTCACACAAGAGGCATCTCATGATGGGTAGCAGCAAAGAGCTCTCTCGAGACCTTCAGAAACTTATGTTGCAGAACATACTGACAGCATCGGTTACAGATGTGTCTGAATGCACCATTTTATCCATTAGTGCCATTATCCAGAGCGAAAAACAACATCATTTCACCATAAACGGGGCACAACAAGTGCTCCTCGCAAGATTTCTGACAGAATCAAAAGAATACTAAGAAGAACTGTCCAAAAGCCAAGGAGCACTGACAGAGACCTGGAATTAGCAGGTACAGTTGTTTAAAAAAAAAAAAAACAATGAGTAATGCACTCAACCGCCATGGACTGCATGCTCACCATGCAAGTCTATTCATGTGCTCAATACTTATTTTCCCTGCTGTATATATTATATTTATATATATATAAAAATAAAAGAGAAGGATGTTCTGAAGTGTGAAGATTATCCCTGTGGACATTTGAATATGTAACTGCACCTTAAACTGGATCCTTTCACTGTAAATGCATTTACCACAGGCCATGTGAAGACTTTACAAGACTGTGTTTTCAGATTGAATGTCCTCGTTGATATTACAGATGTGTCTCCTCTGCATTTTACTGCTGCGTGGGCAATTTACAATGAATAAGAACAGGGATATTGAGAATATA
>OMNW01003490.1:12300-25897 GCA_900303245.1 Selene dorsalis
ATATTTATAGGTAATTATTTGTGATCACTTGTCACCACACCCTTAGCTTCATTAAAAACTCTCCATTAAGTAACTCCCCCCCCACCCTCACAGACTGTGCCTCTGCTCAAATCTTGATCTCACTGTGTTCCTCAAATGTGCGTGCATGTGCATTCAAATAAAGTTTTACCAAATGACTTGCCAGCTGTAGTTGCTGTCAGTTAAGAATAATGGCTAAAAATCAAGATAATTAAAACATTTTTTACAAAGGCTGACTTTCATTGCACCAGGCTGGATCAATGAATTCCAGAGTAGCCCCCATAGGGGAGTCCTGATTGTAAGTGCTTCTTTGGCAAGCAGTGAGTGACAGACCACCAGAGCCAATGAAAAACAAATGTAGCATTAGGAATTCAGCTTGTAGTTCAGCTCGGGCTATTTTCACCAACTCTTACCCCCCGTCTGCTCTGCTCCTCCACAATTCACCTTTCCCCTAACTAGCCGCTGAGCTACTCTTACACTTTCATCTCTCTCTGTCTCAGCAGGATGGACGGATGCTCGGGAGAGCTGACAGAGGAGAACACCCCCACCCCACAGACCCCCATACTCTCACCCATCTATCCGCCTCTGTCACTCTTCCACTTTCCCTGTCATCCTTTTATCTCCTCCAACCTCTCATCTACCCCCTTCCTCCCTTGCTGCCTCTCTGCTACCTGTGCCCCTGCTCTCTCTCTCTCCCTCTCTCTGTGCATCACTTACGGCTTGGCTGTAGGCAGTGCGGCGTTACTGGTGGCAGCATGGGGCTTGAGGAGTCATCTGGTGCTAAGCAGAGCTAAGCCTGGCTTCCGAAAAGCATCTTAGCACTTTGGTCTGGGGAGGTTTACAAAGAATATCAGATGATAAAGCAGTAAAGCCAAACACTTGGCCTTAGACACCTCAGGGAGGGGGGCTGGGATAACCGAACTAACAAAATTTTGATCTGAAGATGATTTTAGAGTTAAATCGGATTTTGCACTAATTTGGTGCAGTATCCAAAATATACAGTGGCTCAGGTTCAGAGCACCTGGAAGTTCTGGGGTCAGACATTTCAGGGTGTGATGCTGCACAACTGCTAAACTTTCATTCATTCAAACTTTATTACAGAAAAAAGCTCAACTCGCAGCAATCAAGATGATCTTCACTGTGTGGGATGCCATTAAATGAAGTTAACAGTGAAATATTGTGAAAATTTGACTTTGGCATCAGATCTGGAACAATGCACATCTCATGGGCTTAGAGAGACTTTCAAGGGACTGTGTGTCTTTGGTGGCATTGCTAACCAGTCTGTTTGTACTGTTAGTGAATATGCAAAAAAAACAAGTGAAAAATTAGTAAAACTCTTTACAGAAAAGGGGAAAACTTTGGAGAGTGTTATTCAACCTGCTTCCTATTTTTTAGGTTGGAAGAAAAAGAAAAAGATCTCTTCCCATGAGTCAGTCAATTGAATTATCTGAGGATGAAAATATTAATGCAAATAAAGCCAGTGAAAGGTGTTTCCATCTAAGCATTTTAAAAATCTGTGCATAATAACATTGCATGCTGTTTTGCAATCAAATTGGTGGCCTGAATACATTCTTGCATTTTAAGGTGTTTCCATTCATTTTTGCACTGAATCGCAAAAATCAAATGCACAGCAGCCATGTGTGACGAGTCGCTGCCTGGAAACCACTAAGCTATGTGACAGCCAGCCAAGATAGCTTTTTAGCAAACATGAATTTCATCTACCAACAAATGGTAAAAATATTCCACAAGTAATAATAGTGCTTATGTGCCAACTAATTGCGACATATCATCAGAAGGCACCGTTTTGATGAAGATGCAGATGCACCTAGCGACACCTTAAAGCTACATGACACCAGAGCCGACCTGTGGTATGGGAACGGCAGTGCTCCCAACAGTTCTGGGAGATCATGTTTCAAAGATACTTCAGGGAAGACCATCTGTCCACTTGCATCTTGCTTTCTTTACTCCTGCTATGTCTTTTAAAAGCTGGAAATACGTAGTGCAATTGACATAAAATGTGATCCCATGTGATGAGATCGTGAGTACAAACTTTTAGTTGATATTCATGACATTTAATTGAATTTTACTGTTTCCACAAGACATTTTTAATTTGATATAACCTAGTGCTCATAAAAATGTGTGGAAGTAAATACAGCTAGATATGCAAAAGAATTTCCTAATTTAAAAATAAATTGTGGGAGACAGAAATGAAAGACTTCCAGTAAGAATATGAGATAACCTTTGTGAATATTCATGTACTTACAATCTCTCTAGTTACAGCGTTTTGTTATTTTTTACAAATTAAAAGTCAATGTTTGGACAAAAGCATCAAAATCTTCAGCCTTAAAGAAAGAAAGAAAGAAAGAAAAAACATTTCCTGCCTTTCACTTTGTTTTCAACTCTACAGCACACACTTGCAAAGAAAACGAAACAGCATTTTTTTTTCTGACAGACACTTTGTTCAAGACTTGAGTCTTGCAGTCAGTGGGAAAACAGTTATTTTTCAAGCTGCAAAACACACCTGTATTTGGCACCAGCCTCACACATCTAAAAACACTGCAGGGATTAGACACGAGTCTGAGTCTTTATGTTCCATAGACCTCAGGTAAACTTCTGCCAGAACTTTGCAAAAACGGAGGGGGTGACAGCAAAAGGCAGTAGAAGACGTGGAGGAAGTGGAGGATGAGGGCAAGAACAATCTGACAACCTGATCATGTCACTCAGCAAAAGTTCATCAGGAAGACTATCTTCACTCTAAGTCAGTGGTTCCCAACCTTTTCTGTCTTGTCTAAGCCCTGAGCCTTTTTGTCAGACCATGAGTACCCCCTCACTCGTGCGTGTTGATGATTCTCCAAAAGTGGTCATATAAAACGTAGCACAACTGATTATGAAATGAAAAAATCATTTTAATTTCTCTATTTAATTTGTACTTGGAGCACATCACCGCACTCACAACCAGTGTGTGCCAAGGTGCCAGAAGACCACAAATAAGTGTACAAAAAAAAGAAGAGTATATGCACACTTGGATCAGATGCAAGTTTCAGTGTCTTTAGTATTTGACCAAGCTTTCGGTCTAAAGACCTTCATCAGGGTTTTTTTTGTACATCTATTTAATTTGTACAAAGACATTTTACACTTATAGTGTATTGTATTCTCCTACATTTTGGTCACAGGCACTGTGGGGACGCGCTGTTAGTATTGATACTTTTGGAAATCAGTACTGTGTCTGCCATTTTAGCATCAATACTTTTGACAACCCTAAAGAGTTTTGCCACAGTTGTCTTCTGGGGGGAACTAGTTGTGGCATGCATGTACCATTTCAGTAATGGGCTAATGAAATGACCAGGAATATTAAGGCTACTTATCATATTGGAAATAAATTAATAAACATTTCCACGACCCCCTGCAACGTGCTCGTACCACTGGTTGGGAATCACCGCTCTAAGTCACCAGCACTGTTTCCTGCTATGCATAAGCCCCTCCCACTCATTTAAGTCTTCAACCAATTACACCCTTAGATGGTGACCTTCAGCAAATCACAAGTAAACTTTAAAATTGTTATATCTATTTGCTGTCATTCAGCACAGTAAAGAATCCACAAAAGGCCTTCTCCACCTGAACCACGCACACCAGACCATCCAACATCAAACCATCCCATCACAATTTTCCCTCCTGAAGACATCCTGTCCTCAAGCTACGTTCATCTAACGGGGAAGACCTTAAACCTAATAGCTGTCTCCATGGGTTTCCTCTTATGTGTCTCTGCTGATTGGAATTCCAGAAGACAACAGAGCCACTTTGGTGGACGACAGTGCGTTGACGCAACTTTATTGACATTTTGGAGGATGTGGTTGGTGTCGCTGATCAATTGTTCAGTGTTAAATAACAGGAAAAATAATAATTCAGTGCTGTTGTGTGAGACCTCATTAGTCTTACCTCTAACAAGGCAGCAGGATGTTTATCAATTTATCTTGTTCTGGGCTTGACTGCTGAGTGGATACATCAATGAGCAAAGTTTTTAATCAGAAATTCATTGAATGAACTCGTAATAAGAGCCTGGATCAAAAAAGCTTTTAACTTAAAGTTGGAGTTTAGAAAAAAAGTAAGGAAAACCAACAGAAAGTTGGAGCATGGTTCTCTCTCTCCGTGTACTTTCGAGATGCATATTTCTACATCTTTTGGTACAGACAGAACCTTTTTTTTTTTTTTTTTTTTTTAATATCCCTGTTGTTATCTCTCTGATTTACTTCTAATTACTGCACCAAAGTCCTACCAGCTCTGCCAACCTCCTCTTGGCTGTGGATGCTCTAATACATAAGGTCATACCAGCAGCTTCTTTCACCTTACAGGCACTTCACTAACAAAGTGTGCTGAGGTTTGCCTTGAGGTGTGTTAATCCGCCCATGGTGCAGGATAGTGTGAGTCAAGGTCAAGCGACATCAGAGCATTATGTGACACTATAATTACCATACTTAAACTTTTATGTGAGGGAGCTCCCCGAAACACCATTAAGACTTCTTTAACTATTGTTCTCGGCCGTTAAAAGAAGTCTGTCTGATGTTTTCATAGATCGTACAGTTTTAAGAGCCATATGGAGCTGAGGGGTGAGAGGGCTGGTGCAGTGGCTTCCTCTGCATACTATGGAAGCCCATTTCCGCCACTTCATGAAAAAAAGAATAAGATATAACTCAAAATTCTGAGATACTAAGTCAAAAATAATGAGACAATATCTCAAAATAATGAGATGTTAAGTCAAAATACTGAAATACTAAGTGAAAATGATGAGATAATAACTTAAAATACTGAGATACTAAGTCAAGATTTAGTATCTCATTATTTTGAATTAGTATCTCATGATTTGGAGATTTTGTGATCCTCATCCTCTCTGCTTTTTCTATTGAAAACAAAAGACAAGAGGGACAAGGAGAGCACATGTTTTAAGGACACATATAATGAAAAAGTTACACAGTGACTCTGGAATGCTGTGATCACTTAGTGTCAGTCCCACATTCTGAGGTACACTGAGCTCCCCTTCTCGATGTTAGGATGTGGAATCTGACGGATGAAATAGGAGCCACATCTTCATTATATGGCAGATAGTTCAGACCTGCTCAGTGTACCTAGAACATATAGGTGTATAGTGGTGGAGGCTGCTGTAAAGACAAGGAACAAATATTTGCTTTAAGCTCTGTGTTATAGCATGCTAATGTTTATTGCTGGTTTAATGAGCCGTGCCACAGGTTGTGTAAGCTCAGTGCTTAATGCTTTGTTAATTAGTAAGATAATGCTGGTGGTGTGTATACAGTCTCAGTGCCTGACTTGCAAGTGACAGTAAGTCAGGTTTGATAGTGGAGGCAGACTGGTGGATTAGCCAATTAGCTATTGACAAGCAGTTCTCTTGGAGTGACGGTAAGACATGTTGATGTCTGATGGTTCAGTGGGATATAGGAGCTCACAGACAAAGAAACAGTTTGCAACACAGAATGTGGAAAAACATGGAAATGGTTAACAAGAGCTGATGAAAGCAGCTTCTGGTGGGCAGGAAAGGCAGGGAGAGCAGGCCAGCAGGCCTGGGAGTACTGGATGGCAGACTGGTTCGTGAGAAGGGAGTGCAGACCAAGGCCAAACTACAAGGTGCAATAAATAATGACAGCTCAAAATTGAAAATTCAGTTCAACAAGGAGATGAGAAGGAGGGAAGAAGGGGGGGCGGGGGCTCCCTGTAACCTGATGTGTCCCCAGCAGTCTAAGCCTATAGCAGTGTAGCTATAAAATGGATCAGGACCACCTGAGCCAGCCCTAAAAGCTCTGTCATAGAGGAAAGTCTTAAGCTTGGACTTAAATGAAGAGAGAGTGTCTGCCTCTCTGACTCATGGAGAGAGCTGGTTCCACAGTAAAGGAACCCGGTAACTGAAGGCTCTACCTCCCAGTCTGTTTTTAGACCCACTGGGAGTCACTAACAGACCTGCATTCTGGAAGCAAAGTGCTCTGGCGGGACAGTATAGAATGATCAGGTCTTCTACACAAGATGGAGCCTTATAAGTCAGCAGAAGGATTTTGAAGTCTATCATTGAAGTAGTTAGGAACCTCTCCTTTAAGTCTGACAGGTCGATGGGGGAGAAGCTGTCCAAGTATGCACTAAGTCTGAGAGGTGCCTTTATAGGCACTGTAATCTGTGGTCCGTTACTGGCAATCCTTGTTCTAATATTTACAATCTTTTCAGTAAAGAAATCTAGGAAATCATTACTGCTGAGAGTTGGAGGGATGCATGGCTCAACAGCACTATGCTTCTTGGTCAGCCTGGCCACAGTGTTAAAAAGGAACTTGGGATTGTTCTTATTCTTTTCTATTAAAGATAAATAGTATGTGCTTCTGGCATTACCAAGTTCTTTTTTATATATTAATAAACTATCTTTCCAGGCTTGACGGTGTTCCTCACGTTGGCTGGAATGTGTTAAGTCAAGATGTGAAAGTAAAAAAACAAAAAACAAAACACACACACAGACACACACATACACACAAAAACATATCCTGGGAACTATACAGCTTGTCTTCAGCAGTGAGTTCCTGTATACTAATTTGTCAGACACTGTGTTTGTTTAATGCTTGTGAGAAATCTTGACAGTTCTTAATTTGTTGGCTGTTAATGACAGATTAAATGACACTTTTTTTAAGTTTACACTTTTTTCTTTCATGATCAAAGCTGCTGTGAGGCTGTTCAGCAGGTTTATTGTTGTTGATACTAACTGTCAAAATCCTGCATTGACACATACACGTGGGTATGAGTGAAGAGATACCTTTCTGCCATGCAGGCATCTAATATGATGTGTTTTTGTACTGAGGATCTAACTGTGTCTTCTATGAATTTCATTGGAGGGCAGGCTGGTGTCCACTGTGAGTCTGCGTCATGCAACTGTGGTTCATTTTAACCACATCTCTCCAAACATCCAACTCCAAGAGGTGAACACTGCACGCATGAGGAAAACAGTTAAGCTGCTGTGTGTGTATGTGTGTGTGTGTGTGTGTGCAGTGCTGTGTTGAAAGATTTTTCTGAAACAACGAATGATTCTTATTTCTTGCCATTGCCCTTTAACAGTCCAGTCTGGACATGTGACAAGTGTGAATAAAACAGTGAATCCATGTATCAACTTCAGTTTCTGGGTGCCGGTAATGTGAGTGCTGTAAATGGAAATTATGTGATCATTATGTGATGTTGTTGCCTTCACAGACACCAGATCTTAACCTAGTTGAACACCTAGGGGGATTTTGGACCGACATGTTAGACGGCGTTCTCCAACTCCATCATCAAAACACCACATGAGGGAATATCTTCTGGAAGAATATTAAACCTGTGTGCAAATAAATCTGAGATCAACCACAGCTGGGAAGTCCAGCAATTGTATGACTCATCTTTAGTCATAACCATTAAGCCAGCCTCTAGAAATCTGGTGATATTCATTTAAGCTTATTTGATAATATCCTTATTTGCTCTATTTTAGTCAATCTGCACTGAGGGATTTTAGAACGTAATTGTGCATAAGCCTCAAGGTTTGTGTTGGACTAGCACCAAGCTGCATCTATAGTATGGGGTCTTAGTTCACTAAGAGTTCAGTGGCAGATAGCAGTCCTTGGGTTGTGTGTTTTTTTCAGTGTTGTAAAAATCTTGGCTAATAGCAAGGGTGATGAAACCCTCACAGTAAGAGCATCAGCAGTGTTGAAAAGGCTTCCTGAAGAGTGCCACACTCGCTGCCACGGCCTTTTCTCTTCCAAAGCTCGTAGAGCAGAAATGAATCGTGTTGTCTTCCCCACAGCTTGCTGCCAGACCATTACTTACAGCTTGTGACATCTGAAAAGATAAGTGAATACACATTTTCCACACAAATCCACTCAGTGGTGGAGTAAAAGTGATGCATTATTTGTGGGAGACTATTAGACCAGACCAAGAGAGCACAGATTTAAAAAAGGACACTTTGTCCTACAGGAGTAGTTGACATTTTGAGAAAGATTCTTCTCTGCTCTCTTGCTGATATTTAGATGAGAGGATTGATACCAGTCTCACCTGGCAACTGTTCAACGTGATGACTGAGCCACCAGATGTTTAGTTCAGTGTAGCGTGATGAGTGGAACTGAGGGAAAACAGCTAGGTTAAGTTTTATTTTGTTTCTACATCCTGCTTAAAGTGTAAAATGACATGTTGCAGTGAAACAGTGGTTTATGTGCTGGGCTATTTCTTGTTTGGCAACAGTGACTTCCCGAACTCTCCTCTTGTTGTCTAGCAACCTTACAGTGACAACAGGCCTTAGGTTGTTGTACAGAATTATCAAACAAGACGGGACACTGAGTTTTTGAGAAGGTGTCACGCCCCCCCCCCCTTTAGACAGATTCAGCTGGTTCCCCCTTGTTTATTGTCTTTATGCTAAACTAAGATAGCTAGTCAGCCACAGGCTATAGCTTTATGATAAGCAGACAGATATGAGGTTGGTAGAACAGAATAGAATAGAATATACTTCACTGTTCCCATGGGGAAATTTGCCTTAGACTCGAGTGCCTATTAAATAAATGAATACACAAAGCAGCATTCAGATGCAATAAACAAGTTGTGTTCAAAAACATGCAGGTTTAAAAACAAGCTTAAAATGTGAAAGTAGTCTAAAGCTGTATTCAAAACTGCCTACTAACATACTGCCTACTACATACTCAGTATGTACTGTATACTGCTTACTAAATGTGGGATTTAGGAATATGAATACAAATTACTTTATTAATCCCAAAGGGAAATTCATTTGTCTGTCAACTCATCTACCATTTGCAGAAGAATTAAAAAGCCTGATGGCTGTAGGTATAATAGATCTTCTGTATCTCTCTGTCCTGCAAAGTATGCCATTCTGGCAGACCGATGCTTTTCACACCACAATTTACAGCAGAGAAGTATCCCAGACTTCATTTCGCTCTAACCAACAGCGATAGCAGTAAGCTGCATTAAGTTTTAATATTTTTTCAGGTAAGAAAGTAACTGTTTAGATGCCCAATGTGTCGTCAGTTTATCCAAAAGTCTGGAAATTTGCTCAGATGTTTTTGGAAATGTGAAGAGCCACCTATGGCAAGCAGCCGGTCTCCTGAGATGATCGGCAGGTCAACCTCCGTCTTCATCCCGGGGAGAAAGTGATCCTGATAAAACTGCAGCTCTTTGGAGATTTACCACTGGCTGATATAATTCCTTTTGGAAGAAGAATGTTGGTCTCACAGGTGAAATCTAACAACTGCAGAAGCCACATTAGTTTGTTTGAATGAAAAGTGAAGCTTCAGGCATGTAGCTACTGGACAGAACAGCGGCGCTGCCTTGGGGCTCTATACAGGTACATTTCAATAAATACATGTTTTAAAATGAAAAGATCAGTCTCTATTAAATTTCATTTTATTTTATTAAGCTACATAAAGCGTCAGGGCAAAGATAATCTCCTACTATAAACCATGTTTGGTTAGGGTTAAAGGTTAGGGGCACATTGCATTGTAGGAAACAGTACGCAAGGTAGACCAGTCAGATATGACATTGGGAATTTTTTCCATACTGCATAGTAGTACATGCTGCATTTTGGCCAAATCAGTAAGTACTAGCAGTATACTATGCAGTTTTGAATACAGCCGGAGTATCTATATCTGTAACCTGATTAAAGTTTGAGAATGTGTAAGAAGAGGGAGGTTTCTGTTTTAGTAACATCCTCCACAGCTAAGCTGCAACATTTTGGGAACAGCTGAAGCTACACAAACAGTGTCTTTGTGCATCTCGGGTGCGCTTATCTGTGTATCTATGTGCTTGAGTGTGTGTAAGTCTAATTTGTTAGATTTGAATCAGCTGTGTGTGGCTGGCTGCAGTTAATGGTTGCCATAGTGACAGTAACTGCTTAGTTACACCTGGTTAAAACAGGGTTCACAGTGAGACACAACTTTCAAACTCTGATTTGCCAATCAAAGACTATTATCATAAGATTAGCATTTTCTGAGAGGAGACTGATGAATGCAATTATATAAGATAGTTTACTGTAGTGGTGAAGATGTGGAATGTGCAGCCATTTTAGAAAAGGTCTCTTTCCTGATTTTCTGGTGTCTGTAACATTTGAGTGAATGGGGCAGTTGGAGGATTTTCCTGGCAATTTGAGGCTCACTTTTCAAAGTCTGCATGTGTCACTGAGTTTTGGTTGTGATATTGTGTGAAAGAAAACACATTAACCTAGCCTACATTCTGGGGAAAAAAAAAAATCAATTTTGTATCAACAATGTAGCTGTGAGAATGAGTTAAACTGAAATATGTCATCTTCTCCCCACACTGACATTGGAGTGAACGGCCAAACTGGCAAAGTCTGAAAGGGTTATCCAGAATTGATTATGCAACTTTAACAGTCAGGAGTTCAGGTCCAAAAATTGATGGAATAACACAGAAGAATTTTTGAACCTGAGAAGAAGATACAGTCATGATTGCTTTTTCTGCAGTCACACCTAATGAATGTGGTGTTCTTTTTATCCAGTGCATTGTAGAAAAATGCAAAATTTTGTTCTTGTCATAGTTTTAGCCTTTTTCATTTTTATTTTTTTTTAGTCATCTGTCATAGCCAGGGATGATGGCAGCATGTAGATGAAAAGACAGATCACTTGAGTCTTTTGGAGTTCAATTTTCTTAGAGGAGGACTTGGATCTGCATTTAAAGGTGCTGCATTTGAAATAAACCTGTATGCTTATAAAACTCTATGCTTATAAATCCTTGTATGTCATACTTTAAGACCTGTATCTATGTAGGGATTTGCAAGTCCATTCATTCGAATGCACACGGCAGAGCAGCACAAGGCCAAGGCAAGGCAGAGGAAAACGTTGTTGGAGATGACTTCACTGCATCAGACAAGGTCAAGGCACTGAGGGTCTGTATGTGTCGTACTGATTATCAGACACGCGGTGCAACGGCACAGTCGACCAGCCTAACAGACTCGTAGACTGCAAACTACACAAATAGAGACAGACAGGAGAAACACTGCTTAGTACTTAGCAGACAGGTGTGGCTGTCAAGTACATGGGTAAAGACAGTGAGTCTGACAGACACAATGCAAGCCAGGCAAACTAAACATAGGACAGGTAGACAATTTCTCCTCACAGTGAAGAAAGTGCAGATAGACAGAGAAGCAGAAACTAAACCTGGTGACAGTCAGGCTGACAGGTAGGTAGATGGCACTGCAGAGTACAGAAATACAGAAAAGGAATAAATGACACATTGTTTGGAAATTGCCTTGGAGGGTTGGAGATAATTAGATGGGCTAGCCAGGCATAAAGAGGGAACATTTGTGGTGTGTGAAGAAAGAGGAAAGTGTTAGGAGAGTCTGTAAGAGAGAAAAGAAGTGTTACCTGTACAGACATATTGTTTTGAAGTAACAGGCCTGTATGCTCTACTGTTTTTGTGGATGAAGCCCTTTTGCAAACATCGAATCATAGCTGTCATTGTGTCTGCAAATTAACTATATTAAGCAATTTATTTACTTCAAACTAATCCTGAGACACAAAGTGGTCCATTATTACATTTTAGTCTACTGCCTTCCTCTGCAGTGAGGTCATAGGTCAAATGCAAAGATCTGTAGCTGTTGTCTTTCCAATTAATTCTCACTAATGAGCAGGATGATCAGCTCCATAAAATGAGCTATTTTTTTACTGATATTGCTACATAGCCAATGTTAGCATGACATTAGCAACTTACCAGTGTAGCATCAGCATCATACTTAGCTTTTGCTGAGCACAGAAATCGTCTCCAGTGATGTAAAGGAACATCAATACTAACTTTTCTCTCAATCACTCAGTCATTTCATTGAGGTTAGCATGCTAACCAGCCATGGCCCTGGCCCTTCTTGCTACTTTCTGAGATTTACTCACTGTAGCCCCCAATCTGTCCTGGAGTAGTGCCAATCAGAGGGGTGTAGGCCTATTATAAGTTCTGTATTAACACTGTGAACATATCAAAACCTCAGTCTGC
Organism: Selene dorsalis; assembly: GCA_900303245.1. Lineage (NCBI taxonomy): Eukaryota > Metazoa > Chordata > Actinopteri > Carangiformes > Carangidae > Selene > Selene dorsalis. Next base: position 24,325 of record OMNW01003490.1, read on the forward strand.
AGAGACATGCACATGCCTGTGTTCAGTAACTGAGCCCTACAATGAGCCATCAGGGCTTCTGTAACTTTACAATATCACAATTAAGCAGTCAGCCCTCAGTGACCACACCCACCTCAGGCCACACCCACCTCAGCGATTTGGCTTGCTTGTGTATGTACCTGTAAACTCCCTTTTGACCAATAGCATGGGTCTACGAGGAAAAAGCCTCAAAAATAAAGGTAGCTAAATTTTATCATGATTGGGTCACTAATAGAGGAAAAATTAAGTTATTTAAGGCTTCTTTAAGGCTCCAGTTTCCAAGACACAGTACAGCTTCAGGTCAAAATTGCATCAAAATAATTTGATTATTATACGATTATGCTCCATAACTTTTCTGCAGATCATGATATAACAATGAGAATGGTTCCACACAAACCATAATGAATGTATCTTTTTATTGATACCAGTAATATAACTTTCCGTTCACTGATTGATTTTTCAAGAAGAGGGTCAACTGTTGTAAACTAGAACCCAGTAGCTCTGCCTTACTCTTAATTTCCCAAACTTTTGTAGACCAGTGTAGTCAGCCGGTTTATCAGTGGGGTTTCGACTTGAAACTGATAAACGTAATCAATTCTGGCCACAGATGTTTGCCATCTGAGCGCAACAGCCGATCAGATACAGCAGGCCACTATAATTTTATATATTAATTGTTGTAGCCTCCTTCTACTGTCAGCCTCACTTGGTAGGGATCTGAGAATTATAGGCTGAGAGCAGCCTCTCAACATCTGCAGCCTGAACAGGAGCTATGAGAGCAAGTCTGGTTTTGCTCACTTGAAATCTCTGTGTGAATTATTATTTTCTTCCTTTACTTGCTTCTCTGAAAAATATACAGGAATTGCCATAACGTTACATCATTGCACAGTTCTAGCCAACCTTTTTCTTAGTCAGTACAGTGAATATATGTGGCCTTGCCTTTGTTTACCCCTGACAGAAACACTCCCTCTTCTGAAGGGTAACAGCCCTTGTCTCCAAATGTATTGTATTGTGTCTGAGTGGAGCACAGTGACAACCAAGACACTATAACACTACATCCACTCTATTTGCATATACCATGGCATACCATGGTATAGTGGCCAGACTTGCATAGTTCCCCTTTTAAAAAAAACACGATATAGGTAGATGTGACTTCTTACAGGTAGGGTTGAAGGGTAGGTTACTCATATCAGCAAAGCAACTTGCCATATTATCTGTGAGCAGAGTGGTCATAATTCCTGTATTATTTAGCAAGGCTAACTGTATCGATGGCTTGCAATTTGGTTCTCCGAACTCATGGATGTAACCTCCATCCTGAGCTGACAGAGAAATATCTAATCAGCTGTTGATTAGCTTGGCCATGTTCTGGCTCTGTTGTTTTGCTTACATTCTGATCTGTCACCTATAAATGCCTTTTGATGTCAATTCTGCTCAAGGCACTTCACAGAAACATTCAGGTGAGGTGCCTAAGTGCTTCCAACTTGGAGCTGGAGATCTGGATGCGATGACCTCAGGGGCAGCTCTAGCCATTTTGGCTCCCTAGGCGAGATTGCTCCCT
>OMNW01003490.1:32826-43906 GCA_900303245.1 Selene dorsalis
TTTCTCACTGTTTCCATTATGAACAAAATAAACTAACAATGTGTTTATGGCCACAAATGAAGACAGAAGTTCTCAGTATCTGACAGAATCAGAAACGGCTACAGCGTTGTAACAGCTGAAAAACTGACAGTATGAAAGACATCAGTGTTCACAAACCAAATAACAAGACAAAATGCCTTGAAGCTAACAACTCGCACACACACATATACACCAGCACAGCAGCTGAACTTGAACACCAGCTCTGCTTAAACTGTAACAGAGCTCCAAGTGTCTGTGGGGATATTAAGGCTAATGTTTCTGATGTTATTATAGCTTTTTTATTATTATTATTGCCAAAGAAAAGTCTGAAACATGCTGATATTTGGCAAATTCCAAAGATCCTGCTGTGTTCCTGGAGGCTTGCCGTGCTCTCCAACGATGTGATTGTCTTCAAAAATTCATTTGAAAAGAGCTCAAAGCTACTGCTGCCTTCCCATTCTTTGCCTTTTATATTCACTTCTTTTGTTTGTATCTTTACTGTGCAAATGCACTGCACTAATTTGAACAGTATCATTCAAATCAATTGTGTAATTATTAGAAACAGTCTTCATCACATAACAATTCTGTGAGATGCCAACTTTGCCAAATTATAGGTGTAATCTGTGAAAAGCAGATGGAAATTAGCCGTACCATGTAAAATTTACTAATTACATGTCTGGTATAGGGTCAGTGAGAACAGCCAGGCAGGTCTTGGCAGCTGAATTGAGTGTGTGGAAGGTAGATTGAAAATAAATAAATAACGACAGAGAAAAAAAATAAACAGACAGAGGTTAGCTGGGAAGGAATAAGGAAGCTTTAGGAAGACTGTGTCTCACAGTGTGTGTTCCAGCTCTGTAGCTGTCAACTGGAAGTTTAGCGGGAGAAATTTTTGGCAACTTTTTTTTTTTTTTTTTTTACTCCTCAGCAGGCTAGTCATACTTGTGTCTGAGCCGGGAAGACAAAAACAGTTTTGCTGTTTAACAGAAAATATTTAAGTTGACAGACAAGTAAAAAACATTATTCTTTCAAATTCTTTATGAGGGGATATTATTACTTTCGTTACCAAATAGAAAATCTCTACATGCAAGAATGTATTTTGAATTAATTCATTATAATCATCTTTTTTATGTCTCTTATCTTGGGCTTAGGATTGTTTAAAAATTCACACAAATTTTAATTAAACCCATTGCAAACAAACAAACAAAAATGCAGATACAGATTTTAGTTTGACTAGTTTACATTTTTATTTTTTTTTTAGTTTTTTTTTTTAGTTTTCTTTGCCACTTGTCAAGAGCCTCAGCCATCATTGTGTCAATGTGCAAGATAAGATACCTTAACTGAGCAGTCTTAGGCTATGTCTTTGGGCCGATTGGAGGCTATACAGTGAGTTACTAGCCTATCAGAAAATAATATGACAGGCCAGACCAGTCTAGGGCTAGCTCATTTGCGTGCTAACTGCAGCAGAAGATGAGATGGAGACAAGAATAAACACTGATGTTCCTTTACACATCTTGAGACAACTGAGTTGTAGAAAGTTCCATCTCGAAAATGAACACCTAATACTAATGCTAGCTGTACAACATAGCACACTGTATTAGCTTCATCAAGTCCTAATAAGGTCCCTTCTTTTCTCATACAAGGTCAGGTTGCCAACCGTCCCTTAAAATACAGAATCGTCCCGTATTCGGAAACTAAAAGAGGTGTCCCTTATTGAAATGATAAAGGATGCACTGTATTTAAATCCACATTGGGCGATTTTATTATAAAGAAACAGTGCAGTTCTGTCTGCTGCTGCTGACTCGGCCTGTTTGGATGGAGCTTCTCACTGATCAAAGAGAGACCGTTGTGTTGCTGTGTTGTGGTTGCTACAAGAATGTGGATCTCTTGACCAATAGAAAGTGCTGTCTGTGTTGCTATGATGCGTGTGACACCACTTTCAGAGATGTGGCTGACACATGACAATACCCAGACTAGTCCAGGGGCAAAAAACAAACAAACAAACAAAAAACGATTGCAGAAGTACAGAGAATAACAGGGAAAGGAACACGAATGGCAGGAAAACGTGAGAGATAATTCATACAAAACCAACTGTACATCTCCGAACTACATTTCTCCATGAGTCACGGAGGAATGACTGACATTAGACAGCATGGGTCAGGAGACAACCATAGAGGAACAAGAGGCTTCGGAGGAGTCGGGGAGCTCTTTCACAGTTTATTGCTCGCCAGGCATCTCTAGAGGCTGACATGGCATGTATTAATAATCATATTGATTCTATGAAACCCGGCCGGTGCCCCCGGCCCTTATTTTTACTTCAGGAAGTTGGCAACCTTAAACTATGTCTTTTTGTGTTTGTGTCCTTATGTTTTGACCAAATATACTGCATCACAGCTTGTTGGCTGCTTTTAACAGCCCCAGTTCTCTATGTAACAATTAAAAACAGATATGAAAACCAAAAGCAGACTCAGCAGAATCAATCTTTGCATGGTTTTAAGGCAGGTTTAGATTTAGCAACATGAAAGCAGTCTGGTTCAGTAAACAAATCCAGGGCAGATAATGCGTTCAATGTTGGGCAGTAGGTCGTGAGAACAAAGACAGGCAGAACAGAACTAGCAACAAAACAATCTGGCAAGAAATGAAAGCTAATGAAGTTGAATCTCATTTTGTTGGTCTGATTATTTGGATTTTCTGTTTAGCTGCCTCATTGCTCCACGGAAGCACAGGAAGCATGGTAGACTTTACTTTTACAAACCCAGTTTTGTTCCAAAATAACTGCAAACCTAATTAAGATAGCAGCACTATGAATATCATTTTCTTTTTTTTTCCATCTTATTTTCTACTGCTGTGTGTTGGTGCTGATGTTAGCACTGAGAGGCTAAAGTTGCCTGTCAGTGCTTCTTCTTCTGCTGCTGTCCTGTGACCACCACTGCAGTGGACAGGCCTGTCAGGACCTAATCTAGAGAGGCGCTCTGTAGTGTTCTTCCAGCCTTAACACACCTGTAGGTGCTTCTTTTTCAACCCATGATGATCTCCACTACCATGACAGGCAATTGTTGCCGTGGATACAATAAGGAATAGTTATGGCTCAGTTAGGTTTAGGTGAAGATTATGGCTTGAGTTTAAAAAACAAACAAACAAACAAACAAATTACTTCCTCTACATTAGACATACACTACCGGCTCTTATTTTGCTCCTAAAACTAATGAAACAGACCAAGAGTAAGATAGAAAAAAAAAAGTAGGAAGAAATCTAAAATTTCACCCACAGACCCAGAGTTGAAGAGTCAGCATAAGTGTCCAGATATGTTATTCTCCTCGTCATTCTCATGAACTGTAAAAAGCCCACTCAGACTGTTACAGAACTGTACTGTGAGGATAGAACAAGCCTTTTACAGCCAAATTATTTTTATTATCAAACAGAGCAATAAAGATTGCGTCAACTGTGAATACATATTCATCTAAGCAACAGGACTACAACATGTTTTCTTACAGGCTTGCAGGCGAGTATGCTTTGATCTTATTGCGTATCGATGAGCAAAATCCCATACCACCCTCTTCAAGTCCGGACTGCGTGCGCGTTTATTTTCAACAGACTGCATCTTCTCGTTTGTTATTTTTGGAAGTTTGGCAGAGAATTCAGCTGATTTTTGTTTATTGTGCGGTTTTTGGGCACAGCTTTGATATTTGAGTTTCATTTTTGAAGTGTCTCTGACAGTGGTGCTGTCACTAAGCTGTACTGATTTGAATTCGCTGCCTAACGTATCAACTGGACCAAAAGTCTCTGATGTATCAAACAAAGAAAACTATGGACCAGTAAAATTTTTTATTTTATTTTAAACTTGTTTCATTTTTACACTCAAAATACAGACAGTATCATGACGTCAACCCTACGTTGCGGTAAAAAAAAGAAGATAGTTGTTTTACAGGCAGGGGCAGGGTCCATATGGAATGCGGGGCCCTGGGGGAATGTCATTACGTAACGACAGGAGCTGAACCTTTTACCAGTGGGTAGGCTGTAGAGACGATTTAGGACTTGTTTGCCTTCCTCATTCTCTGAGTTGGTAGGCTCAGGGAGGACCAGTTTATATATGTACAGACAAGAAAAAAAAAAAAAATTCCCTTTTAAAGACAGGCTAGTGAATCCTGGTGCATCACCAGCCTAAATGTTAGGATCCAGAGTCATTTGCACCTGTGTGTCAGGATAATTTTTACTCATTCTGACTAATGTTCATTTGCATACCAGTATGATGCATGCACTACAGGGTGTCATGGAGGACCGAAGCATTGTAACACCAGCAGGGTGAGCTGAACAAACCAGCTGAACAGAGCAGAGTTTTCAGTTGGCTTTATTTTTGTCTATGGTGGGTCCTTAAATAAAATACACCTGGGGTGACCCTGATGACCCTGATCTTTAGGAGCAGCTCACGACATCTGTAGGCATAAAATTCCCTGCTCAGTTTTCAGCTTTAACATTTTAGTGTGGAAAATAGTCACATATCAGCTGAGACTGAGCAGCAGGAAGCCAATTAATCAGCAAACTTTTGACTGAGTTTATTTTGAAAGTAAATATGGGGTTTTCAGATCTGACTCATTAAACACTGATCCAGTCACCTTTAAAGTGTTTCTTTTCTTTTTTTTCACTTTTGAACTGTCCAGGGCTCAGTGATTGAAGTGGGATTTGTGATGTGGCTATTTAAAACTACAAGAGCGTGCCTGGCATTTCACTCCCACTTAGCCCTGCTGTTCCTGCATTGTCTCCTCTTGTGTTGTCTTTTCTTCTGTCAGTGAATATAAGCTGTCACTGCAGGGGCTCTGACACACATGAGATCCCTGCGCTCCACTCCCCTGAAACACACTTCCAAATAAACATCACCTCAGCTCTTGCCTTATCTCAGTAGTCACACAACATTAACGACACTTATGTACACAAACACACACACACACCTTTCACCCCCACTTATAAGCCTCAATCTGCTTCAACTCATTCAGCGCACGTTCTATCCTCCCCCTCCTTCCTTCCTGCCTCTTCTTCTCCCCCTGCTCTAAGCTGATCAGGGGTCAGTCTGCAGTGTCTCCATTAGTCACGTCTCATTTCTTCCCAGCTCCCGGTCTCTGATCCAGGGTCAGGGACTGCCCAACAGCCGTTTCCCCTCCCTGCCAGAGCACAGGTGTTCTGGCTGACCCTACCTCTTATCTCTGTTAAGTCAGACACTTGCTGGCGGTGGTCCTCTCATCGCCTCTTACCCTCCCTGGTCTCCCTGTAGCTGCCTGCACTTACACACAAGCACGTGTAGTTCTGATACACACACAAGTGTGCCAGTGGCCATCCTGTATATGCATGGCAATGAGAATAAAAGTCCCATTTCAACTGATTCAAAGATTGATTGTTTGTGGTACAGGATGTACAGAGGTGTGCTGCTAATACAGGAAATTCATGGTAAATTCTTGAAAGCTTTTCAATCAGCTGTTTATTACACAAAACCTCTTGTGGGATTGCAGTAGCATTGGCAGCAGCCCTGACGCAGAGCTGGTAACTCAATGAGAAAGTGGGGTAAATATGAGTAAACTATGTGGATAGACGGTTGGTATCAGTCTTATCTAAAACTCTGCAGAAAAACAAATCACAGTAGCCTGAATATGTAGCCCGTGGCGAGGGGAAACACTGGCTCCATCATCATCTAAACAAGACTACAATCATGTCTACACAGAAAGTGTTTCAGCCACATATCAGATACGCCTGAGATACGCTCCTACTTTAACCAGTTCAGCTGCTGCTCTGTTAATATGTTGCTCACGCTCACGACTCCTGTGTCGACTGCTTTGAGTTAGATGCTAAAGTCCTCATGCTAACAGGATTACACTGGAAATGTAACCTACAGGTTACTTGCAAATTCACAGTCATTTAAAATAAGAGATTGTCAGCAATGCAGCAGTCGTGCTGTAGTGGTGATGCCGTTGATTCATTTACCACATGAGAAAAAGCATGGAGCTGAGCTTTAACAGCAGTTTGCACCACTTCACTGCTGTTGAAAAGGCATTAACAGAGAATGAATCTACTCTGATAACCAGTTTATAGAGTGATTATGACTTTTTCATCAAAAGCAGCAAATTATCTAATTTCAGCAAGCAAATCAAAAGCTGATTAATTGTTTGACTGTTAAAAGATCTGAAGACATTTTCACTTTGTCATTTTTCAGAAATCAATAATCATGGTAGAGAATAAGTGAAAAATGTCCAGTCAATCAATATTTTTTTTCTTAACTCTTGCCCAGACCATAGAGCACATTTGAACACATTACCCAGAGACTTTGGAAAACATAAAAATTCAATGTTGACATTTTTTAATTAGTGTAGCCTAAATGTGTGTGATGTATATGCGTTTGATGTGTCTGTTTGATAAATCTTTTCCAAGAGCCTGGGTACAAAGGAAGCTAAATATTGATGTATGGGACTTGATTCCTTCAACCTCTGTTCTTCCTCAACCTCCGCACACATCAACACAGCTGATGGATGAAACCTTCTGTCCATATCTGCGTTCATTTTGTGATTATTTCTTCATGTGTCCTTGAAGCTTACAGATACGGAACAAATGTAGCAGTGCCATGAGAAACCATGGGGACAGCGTTGAGCAGCGTAACCCACAATTTGAGTCAAACGTAATAGAGAAGCCAGTTAGCAAAGAAGAGCAGCATTTGGTTATCCATGTTGCATCCAACACCGGACTCGATCAAGGCGCGAACATGAGTGTTATCTCAGTTTTAGGGGTTAGAAAACATCGAAAAGAAAGATGTGGTAAAAATGATGTATTTAAAAATGAAAATATGTTAGTATGGATATAGTGTAACTTATCTCTCAATCCTGTTTCTCCTCAAGCCTGACCCTCTCACCTAAACCTCCAACAAGCCAACCAGGGTCACCGGCAGCTAAACTTGTTATACACAGCTCGATACTCCCTGTGTTTCTTTTTCTGGGTGACTGTGCACTGTATAGCTGTGCATGTGAGTTTGTGTATGTGTGAACTGCTGATTTCTTCCCTGCCCTGATTCTCTCCTCCTTTATCCATCCATCTCTCTTACTTTCCCTTTTGGTCCTGAACTTGCTGACCTGTTGGAGAGAGAGAGAGAAAAAAAGTTGTAATAGTCTTACTTAGTTTAGTTGCAGTCTGGAGGAAATGAGCTCACATCCTCATTCATACTGCAGTCTGTCAGCCAGAGAAATTGAATGTCTTCTTTTAAGGCAACCATGAGCATTTACATTATGTTGATCCTGCACCTGTTAGGTGACATGTCAGCACATACACCAATTTCCGCTTGAATGATTCCCAACTAAATTGCTCCCCTTGATTGGCAATTTTAAAGACTTCTATCAAATCGTGTCTCGCTATGACATGCCTTTCTGGGTGTTTTTGATGCAATGCAATGCCTCCTCATCACACTTTGTCTTCTTTAAATGATTTGTCGTCTAAGCGGCCGGATTGCACTGCCTTAATTATAATAATCTTTTATCAGCAGCCGCTCCTGATAGCAATTTCAGCACAGCCGAGGTGTTTTCTGGAGCTGGTTAACGAGTGCCGCTGCCATTTTCATCATGCTTTGTTTTCTGTAAAAAAAATTTTATCATGCATTGAAAGATGTATTTCATCCAGAGTGGGATTTTTTTTTTTTTTTTTGGCAACCCTTCCCAAGTGTTTATCGAATTTGTAGCCTATGGGGGCAAAACAAAACAAAATCTATAAAAGCATCTGAAGCGAACGAGTGTTTTAAGTTTCCTGACTTCAGTCAATAGCCCAACCTTGGTTCATTTTAATCATTCATAGTCTAATCTTGAATGTAATAGTGGCCTCAGGGTTTGATAAGCTGAGCACCTTGTCTATAAATGATGGCACGGCACTAGCCATAGGCTGTGGAGTGACAGGGAATCGATACAAAGGGCCCTGTTTCAAATGCAAAAGGATATTTACCTGTATCACCTCAAATTAATGAGAGTGTAAGCACTTCTAAGATGATTTATGAAATTCGATTCCAGAGATATTTTATCCATCTGCTATAATTAAGCCTGTGGTATTGACCGGTGGCGTTGCTCTCTCTCTCTCTTTGTTCCATTTTCAGCTTGTGTTCAGCGAGCATCCGTGCCCCCTCATCACTACACCGACTGCACAGCAGCGTGGTCACAGAGGGGCCCCCCTACTGTGTTGATCAGTACAAGAGAGGCTAGACACTACCAGTGTAAAACTGTAACTGTGGAATAATCCTGTAACTATTCCCTCATCAGCTTTCCTTCACTTTAATGTATAGTGCATGTGGAGGGAAATATTTAAGAGTTTCTATTTATTATGGAACAAAGCTGGCTGCTATTGTGAGTGCAGTACAGTAAATATGTATTGTGTGCACGTACGCACACTGAATATATATACTGATCTATGCTGTGTTGTTTGTCTGAGAGCAGAAAGTGAGTTATTAAGCACTACTCCAAAAACAATGAAAGAAAAACACATTTTATCAAACCAGCATGTCATCAGCAACACTCAACAGCTCCTCTCAGTAATTAGTCTCTGGTTAGGTTCACACTCCAGAGAGAAGAAGGAAGAGAGAGAGAGAAAGGAAGCTGGCATTGGTTTAAAAGGGGGAGGTGGGGTAATGTAATAATAAACACAACTTGCTTGACATTGTGCTCATGTCCACATCTGTCCGATTTTTCATACAGACTCTGTTTGGATGTGTCACAAAACTCCTGGCCTCTTCTCTTTGTTCACATGATGTCCAGCAAAAATAACCCCTGTGCTTAAATCTGACTGGAAGTCCAAACTCCCTGGAGGAGCTGCTGCTCCTTTTGAAGGGGATATTTGTACATTGGCTTTTGAACGTTGGTTCTTATCGACATTGTGCCATTGATTGTCACTTCAGCCATTATTGCTTTTGCAAGACGAGAGGTTAGACTACTTCCTCTGAGCAGGGCTACCTGTTCACGTAAGAGTGAGGCTAACTGGTTTGCCTGCTAACTCCATTAGGAGAAAAGAAGTGATAGAAACTGTAGCAAAACTAGAGGCTTGTTTTCCAGACAGCTACCAGCAGGTTTAATGCTGAACTTAGATACTGCCTTTTCATGGCAGTAGCAACATAACAATAGTTATGTATCACTGGCAAAACTTCAGATGTGATACATTATTACTGTTCACTTTCACTTGAGATTGAAAGACAAATAGGTTTTCAAACTTGAGGTGGAAACAGAGATCTTCAGAAACAGTGACATACTCTCGTTCACTCTCTGATTGGGTCATGAACAGAGGTGAAAGCATTATTGAAACAGACAGCCATCATGTTGTCAATTTTTTTTATTTTTTACAACTATGCTGGATGCCAACAAGAAATACACCACCTAATGCTGTCCTGTATTATCATTTAAAATTAGAGACCCCCTAGTGACAGAGGTTTCATACTGTCTGTTTAAATTATCCATTGAAGATGGTTTAACCCTGGTTTAACTTGTTTGAACTGACAGAGGAGCCATGTTGTTTTCATGATCAGGAATGTGTAACATGGCTTTACAAAGTCCATCAATAGAAAATCAAAGAGGAAAGATGTGACAGAAGCGGTAAACGCTGACAATGATCTGTTGTAAAAAGGAGTAGGAGTGAGTTCTTTCATGCTTACCCACAGGACTAATAAGGTAAAGTGAGTGACTCCAAAAACCAATTAATACACGTACTTTTAACAAAATAACCACAGCTACAACGCACTGGCTCCAAGTCTTTAAATAGTGATTATCAGCCCATTATCATGAGACATTTCAGTTAAAATAGGCTGGAAGAAAAGATGAAAAGATTCAACAACTAATATAGCAACCAGGAAGATAAAGCTGTGGATGCCGTTACTATGAGCTCTTTTATGAAACATTGTTTGACTACAGAGAGCAGAGAGACAGAGGACGATATCACGAACATCACGAGCTGCAGAAATCCAATTCAGCACGCAACGATATTAGGCTGCAGATAGATGAGAGCCAGCTGTACTCTTACCAGCCTGATCTCAACATCAAATAAATCTGTCTGAAAATGGCCTAATGTGGTTGATTAAATTATGACTGTGTCCTGTTAGGACTCAGCAGTGCCTGCTACACAGCTCCAGGTAATGTGGAACTTGTATAGGTCAAATTGAATTAAGCAAATGCATTTTTACAGCTGTAATGACACAATTTTTATTTCCCTTGTAGCTCATAAAAAGGAGAAATTAGATGCATAGTGAAGACATCTAGGTCATTGCCAAGTACCTATTTTCACAATCCAACATGAGGCTGTGAGCAATTACAAAGATGTTTATCACTTATCATTTATCATATACATTTTCTTTCCTGCTCTGTTGTCACGTCCATAATCACATCAAGTCAATGACTATCTGTATTCACCCCTTCAGAGCAGCTTTCATTCCAGGCAGATTGAAATGATGGTGTGTGGCTATTGTGAGGCTAGAAAAAAAGTAGTGCAATCAAACTGTCAACACACCCATTTCTGTCTCAGGATGTGCACTAGCTTGGACAGTTTTGTTATTACATTATTCAGGATGCATGTAAGGGTTAGCCTAAGCATACCAGAGTACCATCAGTAAACATCGTATACATACCTGTCTCCTCTCCAGGGAATGAGTGATGTGTTTATAAAAAGAAAGTGCAAGCTGCTTGCTGACTCTGACCACATTCATTTAACCTGTTAAGATCGGTCTGTCCGTGGGCGGGCCGAAAAAAAAAAACGACAGTAATAAACACAGAAAAAAAAGTTGTAAAATAGGACAACTGTGTTTACTTTCAATTGTTGATCAAAGTTTATACTATGGTCATAAAAGAAGGTCGGATGTGCATTTTAGTGCAAACGTCAGTATTGAGAGATGATTTTAAACCTTGTTGGCGTGAAATCCGTGACATTTAAAATGTGCGATCCGAAATCAATGCCTTGCATCATCGTAGAACACAGTGTGGTGCGGCCACAAATGATACATTTTGTTGTTGTTTTTACTGATTTTATATTATATATAAATATATATATATATATATATATATATATATATTATGCA